>VZTO01025238.1:10952-50005 GCA_013400615.1 Syrrhaptes paradoxus
GGGGGGAGACTATACTGCTTGAACTAACTGGCTATTTTAATTTATTGTAGGTCTCCAAAAATAACAATAACTTAACTGGTAATGTTCCTGTGAAAAGCAGCACATGTGGAAGAGGAAGGTATGATGGCAATAACCACATCAAACTGCAGAAATAGCTTTTGGTTTTTGAGATTATTGCTACAGATGTTGTTTGGTTTTCAGTCAAGTAGTTCAGCTTTTAAACTAATAGCCAAACACTAGGAGTCCTGTGGGGATGTGTTTTCTTTTAGTGTGTTTGGCCAGCAATTAGCTTGAGACAAGTTATCCTGGGATCACTTTTATTTTACAGGAGATATGTTAGGGGGTTTATGTTGCAAGTTGTTGATTCATAATCCCTAACCAGTGGGTTGCTGGAATCTGGGAAGTAAATACTGTTCTTCAGAGTGATGCTGATCACCCTTGGATTCAACAGATACTGGTATAGCTGCTCTTGTGGTGGTCTACTGTTATGAAGAATTACTTGATACTGTATGTGACATAAGAATGCAGTACAGAACTTTCAAGTCTGTATATGGGGTTTCTTGTTTGTTTTAAGTGTATCCATGGAACTACCAAAATGGTGGCTCAGTAATGGTTTGATATATTTTTTTTTCCCCTCTTCCCAAATTAATTTTGCAACAACATTGTGGTGCTTATTATTTTCCCACTGCTGATGAGTGGCTGTTAAGTATTTGCTATGAAGGTTAGATGTATTGGTAAGAGCTCCTTGTTTTAGAGGAAGCTTTGGACACTGGATAACAGCCAGAGCGCCTTCCTGAAAAGTAACTGCTCAGTTAGCAATTGTCAGAAACAAGGCAAGAAGTTTTGAGTTGCAGGTTTTGCTGTAACTAATTATGGATAAAAAGAAAGTTTGCTTTTTTCTAACATCTTGTTTCAGATTCTGAATTCCATGGCTCACCATAAACAAATTCAAGTAACAGAAATAATTTTGTTGGTGAGCTCCCCTGGAATCAGGAGTGATGTACTCATTATTTAGCTGGGAATTTTCCTTTGTAGGAAATGACAGTCATAGTGCTGGGGCAGAAGGTGTTGCTGCATTACATGGGTAAAATGTCAGACTTGTGTGGGGGAGGCTAAGTGCTTTCCTGGGTTTTATTTCAAATTCCATCAGGCTATTAGCTCTCCTGTCTCACCCATCCAGAATAGAATGTGGTCCATGTGACTGCTTAAAAAAAAATAATTAAAAAGTTGTACAGCAATAAGAGATCTTTGGTAGCTAGAGGAAGCTGTATTGTCTGTGTTACAGAGAGCATGGCAATCCTACAGGGAAGACTGTTGAGCCTCATGGGTGCAAGTGACAAAGTGATGCTTCAGAAAGGGAGGGGAACTCAACCTTTCTACAGTTTTGCTTTTACCAGCCTTATTGTAAGAATTGGGATCATGTGGACTTGACAGCTGAGATCAAATGCTGTACCCTCTCTCAGTGCAGGAATGCTAGCATGGCTGAAGCTGGGGGGTAAGGTTTTTCTAGGTGGTGTGATTTAGATGACAGGTGTATTTCAGGTTGCTGGAGGTTAAAGGAAAAAATAAAGATTATGAAGCCTAGGTAATAGATGTGCAGGCAGGCTGCTACTTCTAAGAAAAGGGGGAAGAAGCAGGTGTGGAAAGATTGAAGGAACTCCTAAGCAGAATACTGTTACATAGCTACATTGGATTATGGCAGATAGAAAGGTTTATTTGGTATAGTCAGTAGTTAATGTTTCATGGGAGGATTACAGAATTAGACAAGAGTAAAGTTGATAGCTTGTTTATTTCCCATCTCACATATTTATATGTAAACAGTCACAAAGGTACACAAGTCTGGGTTAAGTATCACAGGTATTTCATTTGCACAGACTGTGAAACATGGAGCTGCTTTGGTAGCAAAGTTGTGCAAGAGAAGAGCTCGCTATGTGCGGAGAAGAGTGGCGTAGTTGCAGAGAGGAAAATGACAGGAGTGTTATACAAAAAGAGCAAGCAGCCTGTATTTTTCCTAAAACCACCAGCACTGCTAAAGCCATGGGATTTTAGTAGTGTAGCTTGTTAAACATTTGGGAGACATGGTGATAAGTGAAGCGTGGTGTGAGGTGTAAATCCCAAGGCAGTGCAAGCTGTGATTGCTGCGTGGCTGGGAAGGAGTGCCCTTTGGCCTCTCATGAGCCTGAAGCTGGATGGCTGTGACTGTAAAGGCAAGTGAAATCCAGCTTGCTGCTGTCCGTGAGCATGTGGTAGGCCATCCTCCAATACCTGACCCTGATCTGTGTAGCACTCAGCAGAAACATGCAGGGGTGCATTCTGTCTTCTGACGTGTCACCGTTTTGACTGCCGCGTTGCTCTAGCTTAGTTCTGAAATGAGTTACATTGATTTGTTTCTGCTGCTTTGAAGATTGATTCCCTCCCCTGCGCTATCAAACTAAATGAACAAACTGTACCTTCAGTGGGTTAAAATGATCTGAAAACACTTCAGTTTTTTTCAGTTAATTTCTGTCCATTATCAAAGCTCTTATTCTTTAGCCCATTACTTACCTGAAGACCTGGTCCTACAGCTTTGCTTAGGCTGGGACCTCTGGGTATACAGGGTCTTCCTGCTGGGGTAGGCTGGTGCAGGACAGCGTAGTCAAGACCTTGTGATCATACCGATGCGGTACTGCTGCTTGTCAATTGCAGTGGCAAGTCCTGCTACCTTTAACAGAAAACTTGAGTAGCAGCAGGTACAGGCTGAGACTCCAGCAGCTGAGGGAAGTGTGAACAGCTCCTTCCTTAAAGCTTTAGGTATTTTGTACTGTCCTATTGGCTGTCCAAACAGGTATTGCAATGCCATAACCCTCAGTAGCAGGTACACAGCAAAACTTGACATGAAAATTTAAACCAGTTGAAGTAATAACAGTAAAATAAGAAATTAGCACTTGCTGGAAGCTGTACCACCTCACCGATGCTGACAAAGTCCTTAAGCAGTCAGTGTAGCAGTGGTACAATGCTTGGTCAAAAGACTGGTATTTAAAAATCAGTGGCAACGTTGGTCTATTTAAATCAGCTGTTGGATGAAGGTATGCTTCCACTACAGTAAATATGGAGGAGTACAGCCTGATATTTTGACATATATTGCAAGAGATATATTACCTTTTTATTAAGAAAAGCTATTTTCTGTCATTCTGGCATCCCAAGAAAGGTATTATTTTCCATCTGAAGCTGAGATTCTCTTAGGATGTCTGTGGCCTGTAGATGCCTCGATTGTCTGTTGTCCTGATCAGTGACAGGGTGGCCTGGCTTTCGGATGTTTTCAGGACACCCAGATGCAGGCAGCCTGCACACTGTAGGCTTCTGGATGCAGACCAAAGCACTGGTTTTGCAGAGCAGTGTCCTAGACAGCTGGAATTACCAGCAGTGTACAGCAGTGAGGCGATGGACTGGGCCAGACAGGAATAGGACTCCTCCCCACTGTACAGCCCTAGAAATCTCGAAAAAGTTTCTAGAAAAGAAACTTAATTAGAAAAAAAGACTAGAAAAGATCTTAAAGGCTGCTTCATGACAACTTTTAGCTCCATAGGAATTGATGTATTCGTTATTTTGATTTAGTACAAAGACAGTTTGTACTGCTTTTGGTGCTGTCAAAACTTGGAGCACAGGCATTTTCCTAGTGTATACACCCACCTTTTCTGACTCACTTATTCCAAACTAATAGTTCAAAACAGAGAGAGGATTTTTTGTGGTGGGTTTTTTTGGTCAGAGCAGAAACTAGACTATATAGCAGCCACTGGTCCTCTTCACTTTACTGGTAGCTTCAGCAAATCATTCTTCTGATTGATTCACATGCTTTACATAAGCCTGTGTCCTGTCCTGGTGAAATGTGGGACTCGGTAAGAAATGTGGCTGCTTTTCACAAGAAGCTTCCTAAACAGAGAGCTAGAGAAGAAAGGGAACAGATAGAGCCACGAGCCCTAAAGAAACCCCAAACCACCCCTGGATCAAGTCATCTTGTCTACTTTATGTAACTCAGTGCAGAAGTGTTTTTCTGAGTAGTTATGTAGGTTCTACCCTGGAATCTGGAATGATTGGTGCTGTTCAGGCTCATGGCAGGAGCTTCATGGGTTTTTTGCATGAAAATCTGCATTTCTGGACATGTAGAAGGTTCATCTCCAGAGGAGTGGGTACCAAAGTCTCTCATGTCTGCTTATTTGTGCTCCAGAGGGACTCTTCTTGTGAGTCTGGTAAGACTGTGTTGTCCATTAAGCTCAGAAAGCTTGACAGAGGCTGTACTTGGCCTGTTGCTCATATGCGAGAAAACCCCTCATTACAAGTTTAGATGATGTAATGTGTACACTGACACTGTCCTGCATGTGCATTCTCCCTGGTACTTTCAATTGATTGTACAGTGTGAGTCACTCCATTCGAAATCCAGATGCCAGGGTGAAGAGGGGGAAGTTCAGTGTTGGTTAGTCCATTACCGCTGTCTAACATACATACATACATATATTTTACTATTCAATCAGTAACTTCGGAGATATAAAAACTTTTGAGTGTCTAATTAAAACCAAGGGAGGTTACACATGATCTGATACACAGTTTGTTCAGGAAATAATAGGTTTTGTGGTTAGAGAATCAGGAAGTAGTGCTGGGTAGAAAAGGAAGGATGGCGTTTCTTGATGAAATACTTTTTTGGATTTACAAAGTGATCTGTTGACATTCCAGTGCATGGGCAGGTGTGTGGAGAAAAGTGAGTTTGATCCTTACCTGTTTATCAGTGTCACTGCTGTAATTCCACCTCCTGTGTTACAAGATTTCCATCTCTTTCAGTGTGATCAGCTTTTATACCTGATTTCAGTCTTGCATAGGGGATGGGATTCTAGCTCCAAATCTTTCTTGCAAGACTAGAATCCCAACTGAAGACACTTCTTAGGAAGAGTACCGATAGGCCATCAAGTAGAGAATGTATTTCTTTCTACCAGAAATAAACAACTTTTCATCCACTGGTATACTGTTTGGCCAGAGAAGTCTGGTTTGGCACTTAGATTTTTTTTATAAAAAAGTTTCTCTCTGTAAGTCATTTGTGTGCACTGGTCAGATATGGAGTAAGTTCTGCAAGAGATGGTAAATAATCTGATTGAACAATTCAATGCATGTTTACTATTCAGAGTATTGCTACACAGATAATTAACAGTACCCATTTTTTTGTGTGTGTTAGTGAGGCAGCAGCTTTTTTTTTTTTTTTTGCCCTTGAAAGCTGCTGCACTTTAAGGTATTGTGCCACTGTCACCCCATTGCATTCAGCAGAATAGGTTGGGATTGATACTGAAGTGACTTCAATGGAGATGTAAAGCTGAGTGTATAAAGCAACATACAAATTAAGCACAGATCCGAAGCTGTAGCATGGGACACTTTGAATAGATGTAAAAACTCTTTTTTCATAATGAGAACAGTGAGGTATTGACCAGGGACCCAAAGAGGTTTTGCGGGAATCTGCATCCTTGAGCACACTTGAATAGCAACTGGACAAGACCATGAACAACCTAATGCAGCTTCAGAGCTGGTGGGGGGGGGGGGTTGTGGGAGGAATGGTCCCAAGGTCCTTCCCAATCTGACACTCCTCCCCCACTAACTACGAAGCTGATAAGCTCAGAAAATTTATCACTTCCATGCCAAAAGGTTTTCTTCCTGGCCAATCAAAACAAACATGCCACTGATAAGGAAAGGAGGGTGCAGACACATAGGGTAAACAGAAAGTGGCAACTGCCTTCTGTTAGTGAGGGTGCTGGCTGCTGCTGACCTGGTTCTGGCTGTGGCCCTGCAGCAAGGGTAAATGTGCCCTGAAGATGCTGTGATGGCCCACTGGAGCGTCACTCTGCTCAGGGTGGGTGCAGCACCGCTTCCTGGCTTAAGCTTATGCCCGAGAGTCGGGCAGCAAGCATGGGGTTGTTCAGGGAAGGCAAGTGGGGCTGTACGTGCACAAGGGCTTAAGCTTGTTGTCAGAGGTCAGTGTTGGGTGGACCACCATTTGCCATGTCTGGATTAGTTTAGTAGAGCTTCTGCCCTCCCCTGCCAGGAGAGGTGGACTGTATCTGCAGCCTACGGGATTTAGCAGAGGCTGTACTGTGGACCGGCAGCTCTTACTAGCATTTAGAGTTGGGGGGCAGTGCAGGTGTCCAAACCATATAATTCTCATGGCATGAAGAGCACTCAGTGACCTGGCATGGGGCTGGGAGGAGTCACTGTTAATTTTGGCACTGGGCAGGAAGAAAGTAGTGAAGCCTGATCTTTGTAGTGTTTTTAGTTTTGTCTTTTTGTGGGGGTTTTTGGGTGTGGCTGTGTTTTGGTAGTGGTGGGGTTTTGTGGGTTGTTTTGTTGTTGTTGGTTGGGTGTTGTTTTTTTTTTTTTTTAAAGTTCTCCCTCAAGTATCTATACACTGTCCTCTCAAGGGTAGAGCACAAATGTTCTTAGTGCAGGTTGAAAGACCCAGCTGTCAAAAGATCATCATGTTGGCTGCTAAAGCTTAGGCTGCCACATGCACTGGACCATGAGGAGAGCTTAGCCAGAGCTCAAGGAGAGTGCATGGGTTGAAAGGACGAGAAGGTGAAGATGACAAGCAATGCTGAGCACTCTAAGGCTGATAATGCAGTTGTAGTGTGCAAATGAGGGCTGACTTTTTTTTTTTTTTTTGGTTGGTGGTTTGCAGTTGGTTTGGTTTTTGTGTGGGTTTTTTTTCCCCTTCCCCATTTCAGTGAACCACACCTATTTGTGCAGTGTTTGAAGGCCATTCCTGCCATGTCCCACTGGCTCGGTTTCCCAACTGCTGCCTGCCATGAGATGTCTTTTTGACAATGACAGACCTGACCTGTAAAAGTTTGTGCTGGTTCAAGTCACTGTGAGGCGGGAAACAGCATCTCAAGGCTCTGCTTCCTGTTTGGTAAGCCCCATTTTCCTCTATGGCACTGGGTGGGGTGGTGGCACTGAACCTTCCCTGGGTAGCCATCTCTTGTGATTCTGCATGGCAGGGAACATCTTGGGGTTGTTAGTCACCAGTCCCTGCAGGACCATACTGAATGGTGATGTCAATTGGGTTCTGCTAGGAGAAGAGCGCGGACCTGTGTGTGGTGCCAGGAAGAAGGGCAGGGGAGCAGGCTGTACAGGTGGGCCTTGCCCAGGAGCAGCAGCTGGGTTCTCTTTCAAGTGTGGTGGTTCTTGGTGTCTGCTGTTCCTCAATACTGCTCAAAGTGGGCTTGAGCATCCCCTGCAGTGTTGTTTTTTATGCTTTCTAGACCTGTTTTCCCTTTAAGTAACTAGCAGGCATTTGGGAGCTGGTGACCTGCCAACCTTGATCAGTGTTCTAAGTAAGTGACCAGCACATCTCTGGTACAGTCTGCTTCACCAGCCTTCCATCTGAAGGGTGCCTTTGTTAAGGGTAAATACCTTCTAGCATGGCTTCTACTCATTAATGGTTGGGTTTTTTAAGCTGCAAGAGCAGAATCTCTACAGCAACTTTGAAGAGAAACAAGTTCACGGATAGACATGTTGGAGACAAACACAGGCTGAGTCACTTTTACAAGTTTCTTTATGAAATTAAATGTTGCCCCTGGTCTGGAAGGGGGGGGGGGGAAGGAGATAGTGCAAGAATGACTTTGTACATGCTACTGAACTCAGATAGCCCTGGATGACCAGCCTTTGGTCAGCTGCAGCATCAACAAACATTGAACTTCTGAGCTCTGCTCACTCACACTAACATTATGTTGGAAGGAGCAGGTGTCTTCCTTCTGCGGTCACAGCATGTCTCCTAAGCTAAGGAAGTCAGTCAGTATGGCTTCTCACTCTCACTGGGGTAAGGCAAACCTTTCCTTTTGCTAACCAAGGTTTAACTTAATTCTTTTTGGCCACAGTTTGAAACCCAGGTACTTAAAGTGAGGCTCCTAGTGCCAAGTTTAGGCCTTCTTAACGTGGCTTTCTTTTTTTTTTTTTTTTTTTTTTTTTTTTNCAAAACCTGTAGTAATACCCTTGGCATTAAGGGTCTGTAGGAATTTGCATAATAACCATGGTTTTTGTCTTTCAGAGCTGAACTGTAGGCTCTGACTTCTGGGAGCTAGCTTTGCAAATATTGACCTTTCTTAAAAAAAAAAAATTAAACAGACAAAACAGGCATCAAGTTAACAACATCTGACAAGAACAATTACAGACTTACAAAATACACAGCTCTGATTTTTTTTTACCATAAATAAACACATTACAAACAATTAACATTTTCAGTGGCCAGGAAATATGGCAGAATGATGGAGAGACAAGAATCCAAGGAACTGAGTATGGTATTAATTAGGCACATTTTTTTCTAACTTACATAACTCAAACCCACTAGAGAGATTCTTGAACTTTACTCATGCTGCAGGTTGATTGGCACAGTTTAATGTACTATATGGTTCATCAGTGGTGTTGAACTAAAGGAAAGAAAAAAGGTCACAGTGCAATACTCACTGTTTTGTCTGAGTGCCTGCAAAGGCTAACTGAATGAGTTAGTGTGGAGGAGGATCGTGTCTTTGAGACGTGTGGGGAGCAGGGGTGGGCAGAGACCACAAGGGTTTATTCCTCCGTGGAAAACAGATAATGATGTCAGTGACTCTGAACTGTTGGTCTGAGCGTGTCAGTGGACATGGAGCTGGCAGATGCTGGCTGCCATCCCCTCTGACAGCTGCCAGACAGCAGTAGTGTTCACAGCAGGAAGGAGTCAGTCACAGTACAGCTGACTGGCAAAATCTTTTCTGATGAAACATGTCACGCTCCCTCCTCTGAGCTCTTCCTGGAAGTTTGCCTCTTGGGTGCTGTGCAAGGCTGGCTCAGTGGGATGGCACAAACGCACACGTGTGTGTAAACACACGCAGTGTCTCACCTCAGAGCCAGGGCGGTCAGCTGGTCTGCAAAGTAAGTAGGGAAGGCAGGAGCACGTGTGCCATCCTCTGTAAACAAAGGATTGGGAGAACCTGGGCTCCACCTCCCAGGACTGACGGATAAAGTGCTTTCTCAGAAGGGGTTCAGGCACAAACACAGGGCTGCCCTTATTTCCGGAAGGGCGTCAGCCTGCTGATGTTCTGCCAGAAGTTCGAGGGCTTGCGCTTGGGCTCTGCCAGCATGAAGACTTGCTGCTGAGGGAGCGTAGTAGGCAGGGTGGGATGCTTCTGACGCATGAGAAAGTCATAGTACGGCCTGGTGACAGCTGTGAGGAGGAGATGGGGAAGCATGTTAGTTGAGCATAGCTCCCTTCCCCACCCCCTGTCCAATCCCTGTTAAACCTGCAGGGGAGTGAATTGGGTTTGTCTTAGTATTACCTGTAGTTTCAGTGCTGCTTTTTAGGCTTAGAGTTGATGTTGTGGAAGTCCCAGAAATGTGAAGCATAACTGACAGCTGTTCTGTCACCAGTACAGCAGGGCTAAATAGCTGTAGCTCATAATTTCTGACAAGCTTAACTGCTGACTTTGTTTTGGGAGAAGCAGCTGATGTGCATGTGCCTCTGTTGCCTGTTACGACTAACTTCCTGCACTGGATTTCTGAGTCTTCATGGCCACAGCCTGAGCCTGTGGACAGGGCTGGCTGGCAGGGTCTCCTCTACTGCTTTGCCCCTGGGGCTTTGCTCTGTTGAGAGAGGTCTGGCCTCCTTCCAAACTCCCTGCAGCCAAATCTTACTTCTGACTTGTTTTGAAATTTAGCCAAGCTTTCTTACTGGACACCTGGCTAGGATTTAACTGCTGGCTGGTACCACCAAGGAGGTGGTTTCCTCTTCAAGGAAAGCAAGTGACATCTGCTTCTCTGGATATAAAGAAGGGTGGTGGCATCACAAAGTGGGGTAGCAGGAATCTTCAGCTGACAGTGCTGTGGGCACAGGAACCTTCTTTTCTGTTGCTTGAGTTCATGCTCACCTGGCTGCTGCTAAGTCTTCCTTGTCTCTTAAAGTTTTAACGAACAGCTCTGTCAATAAGTATGGTACCTACCCATGGCATCCTGCCAAAATCACAGGTTTCAAAGCATCTTCCAGAGGCACAACTGCCCAGGCTGGAATACTCTCTGCTGCACTAACCTTGATAGAGCTTTGCAGCATAGAATCATTGACATTGGAAAAGACAACTTTAAGATCATCAAAGGCAATCCCCAATAATGAGGATTACTACAACACTTCACTTCATCTTGTCTTTTCACAACTGCTTTCACAGAACGCCATACTGCTTGGAGAGCCTGGCTGCTAGGGTGAGGCTGTGAACTAGCCTTTGAATGGTAGCTGCCTGCTTGTACCCAACTGTGATTTCTGGCACAGTGCTCGGTGACGAGGTGCAAAGCAGCTCTCCTGGAGTTAGGAATAGTTTCCTGACTCCAGCCATCTGAATCTGCCAGGAACTATACTTCAGGTTGTCACATCAGGGGTCACCATCTGGCCTTTCCAAGAGTTTGGTAATGCCATTTCATTGAAACTATTTCCATACAGTGACTGCAGACCCATCACACACCCTTGCCCCCCAGTTCTATCAGCGGCTGTATGTTCAGGTGTGACTCACCCTTAGGCTTCCCAGTATGGTGCTGCTTGCTGGCATTCAGCATTGCCTGCTTTTTCTGCACCTCTGTGATGGAAAAACCTTGAAGATAAAATAGCTTGTCAGCAGCAGGTCATCATTTTGTATCTCAAGGGAAGACACTGGCATAGACAGTAACGGAAATACGGGGGTAGCAAAATGCATGAGGTAAGAGGTCACAAGCTAAAATTACTCCCAAAGCTAGAAGGGGGTCACACTGCTCCTGCCAGCTGGTGCTGCGCTGCACAACTCTCCCCCAAGGTTTACTGCCTGCCCTTCCCCCAGTGCTTTGCTGAATGAAGAAGCCAGTCCAGACCAGTTGTGGTTCAAATCTCATTAGATGACACAAGTCTGAATTAAGCAGCTTAGGGACCAAACAATGAAAACCCTCTCTCACAATGAGAACCCTTGACCAAACATGTTTTGTGTAGATATCGCCAAGTTGGGCACTCACACTATACTGGAAAATAATGGAAGCTGTGTGTAACATATTCACTATTTTGTCAGCTCTGCCTGAACTCATTAAAGACACATCAGCCTCTCCCTGAGGACAGACTGCAGTGTCTGCTCACAGTGCTTTGTATTTTTTATGGTTTTTTTCAGTTCCACAGATTCATTCAGAATGTGCAGTTCAGCAGCCCACAGCTGGATTGGAGCATGGACTGACTTCCCGACCTTTCACTCCTATGTATTGGCTGGTGGTTAAAAAAGAAGAGGGGAAAACAAACAAACAAACAACAAAAAAACCCTCTCCCTGCCTCACAGCATTGCTCTTTCCATACCTGTCTCCTGGTCAAGCTGAACCTGTCTCCTTTCATTCTCAAATGCCTTCAGCCAGCGCTGTTTCTGCTCAGGCTTTTTTGCACAGAATAAGTGGACTTCCTCAGCATCTCGGCAGTGCAGCTTAAATGCATTTTTCACGCTGATATTGAAGTCCTTGTCCTTCCCATCTTCTACATCCAGTATTTCCATATCATCCATGTTGATCCGACTCTTGTAATACAAGATGTCCCGGCGTAGAAGGTCCTGTAAGAGAGAGCACACAGACTCATACAGATGTTGCTCTTCCTACCCCCTTCTTTAAACATTTGTTTTCTTTGATATGATGGAGTAAATTTAATCTTCCTGGCAGTCATTACAGTCCTGAAAGAAAAAATTTGTCAATGGATGTGGATCTATGAAATTGTAGAGCACCAAGCTCCTGGTGCCACTGGTGGCAGTGAGAGGAATCGCATGGTTTCTTAGTGGGGTCAGGACAAGCTGGCATCTACCACTGTGGGCTCCCAGCTGCCCTGAAGAGCTCCGAATGAGAAGCAAGCTTGTGTTCTTGCACATGATCCCAATCCTCATTAAGCCTATGTCAGAAAATAGTACTTGAATCCTACAGTCCCAGTGAGAAACTAAAAAAAAAAAAAAAAAAAAAGCTAATTCACTTTGGGTTATTTGTGTTGACAATGAAAAGTAAATTTGAGAGCAGTGATAAAACAGTGAGGGTCTTATGCCTAAGTTACCTGGAGTAACCGCCATGGATTATGCAAAAAAAATTGGCATGTTCAGTTCTGAAATTCCAGTGGAAGATACCTTTCATTTGCTCCACACAGGAAGATTTGTTTTATTACTTAGGTTATGAAAAATAGCATGGGCTGTACTTACAGACTTACATATGTTAATATAGTCTTACTGGCTGTCAAGGCCTGTAGCTCTCCATCAAAGCTGCAGTTACCTTTGGAATATGGTACTAATCTCACGTGGCAGTGCATTTGAAAAAACCCCACAGTATTTAAAAGAAAAGGGGTGACAATGCTCATACTTGAGTTGTATAAAATAAACCCATACGCTAACCCTTAAAGCAGCGCAATGCTTTCCTCTCTTGCTATAGGATTTAGGCCAGGAGTTAGTTCCTGTAGCTTATTGCTGAGGCCAGGTGCAAACAACACACCAGGACATCAGAGAAGAGACTGCAACAAACGCACGTAACAATCTCTGTGCCAGCCGTACGGATAGTGCCAGTAAGCACTAAGGAACCAAAGGGGCAGAGCAGGAGCTTGCTCCAGTTCTTCAGCATTGTAGCAGATAGCGTTTGTGCCTGGTTAGTGAGGTTACCTTCTTGCAGCAGACAAGCTGATGATCGAAGAGGAAAAACATCCTCTGTTGGCTCTTGGCTTGAGGGTGGGAGATTTTGGTTAATTCCCCAGAATAGATGAGTTCTGAGCTTCTGACTAGGACATCTTCACCCTGAGAACAGCACAAAGAACAGGTTGGCCTCAGCCATCTGAAAACAGGGAAGAAGAAGTAAACCTGCAGGCTCGTAGGAGAACCTCAGCTTGACAGAGGGGCCTGTGTGGCTTCAGTTCCTGCTGACAAACATCTCCTCTGGGACTGAGGGAGTCTCTGTGCTGGAGGGCAGTCCTTGTCACATCGGGGAGACACTGTGGCCTTGGCACCCAGTGAATGGGAACTGAATTTGAGAAGAATAGTATGTCAAATTAAAAAACTGCTGTTCCAGGGAGTCAGCTCAGGGCAGCCAATCCATCCCTGACATTAAAGGAGACACATAAGCAGAGAGCTGAGAATTTAGCCAGACATCTTTTGGGAGGGAGACAGTCTGGGTTTATTGAGTCTAGGATTTAGAAAATTTCGTTTCTTTTATGTAGCAATTTTTTTTTAATGAGTCTACAGGGAACTGTGGGTTCCTTTGCTTGGCTTGCCTTTCTGTAAGCTCATTAAGTATTATGGGGCAATTCTGCCCATCTTGAGAGCTTGAAATCACTTGAGATAAAATGGGGGACAAGAGGAAAATAATAGGATTTCACCAACCTACATGGTAATTTTATTCTGCAAGGAAAATGGGAAAGCAAAAAATCCCAGAGAACATGAAAAGGCAGCTGATCTACCTGGGTTATGTGCTAGACCTTTTCAGGTGCACTGAAAGATCACATCTCTTTGAATAAAAAAGCACACACAAAGGGGGGCAGCAGAACTGAGGTAGGGCTAGACAGTAGTCCTTATGAAGATCTTGCTGAAGGCAGAGTTGTTGGAGAGGGGGGAAGAGGGGCAACACAGAACATTCAATTAATGGGGAAAGGAGATCTCTTACCTCCCAGTCTTCTATTGAGCTCTGCCACTGAGCAATTTTGTCAATGTTCTCCAGACGCCGCTTTCTCTCATTGATGAGCCGAGCAACGTTCTTCATGGCATTTAAGGCAGCTTCAACATCTTTAAAATCCCTAGGGTAGGGCAGAGGCGTTAGGCATGACAAAATGACACGTGCTTATTGCACCTACGCTCCAAAGGAGTGCAGTCTACCACGGCCTAGGGCTGGAGAGCAGAAAACATGGGTTCCACGTGCAGTTATCCCAGCTGTTCTCTACTGGATGTGCGAGGTACATGTTTCTGGGGGGCAGCTTTTCAAATACTTGCTGGTTTTGAGGCAGAGAGTATAGTCTTGTAAAAAAATCCAGGCCCAATTTGTTGAAGGGAAGGGGAGAGAGCAATCGAATTGAGCCACTGAGGTGTGAACATGAGTTGCTGGGATAATCTCCAGAGTTTTCTAAGCCTTGATTTTTCCAAAACATGATACAATATATTCACAATGTCAGTGTCTTCATACAAGGACTGATTCTGTCCTGCATAGGAAAGGCAGCACAGCAATAACTGGCTGCATTTCAAAGAAGAGCCAACAGTTTATCTGGAAGGGTAGGACAGAAGCTGATCTACCCTTCCTCACACACCATCTGCTGCCACCAGCTACTTCTGCCGCGTTTAGAGTAGCTGGGAAGGAGCTGTTCTGCACAACTTGTCTCTAACACAATTTTTAAACATCTGTGTACTGCATTAAGGAGCCTTCTGTCAAGAGATCAGCTTCAGAACAACATACTTAGAGATTTAATAAGCCGTGCTCAAAATCATTCTGAAAAATAGCTGTACTGAAAGTAGGAAAGTAAAATTTAAGTGAAGCCACAATGGACCACTATGAACCCTTTTCTTTAGTACAGCTTTTTCATGTCTTATTCTGTAGCTAATTATTTCAGATGCTTGATTAAGTGACATAGTTATTTGAGCTGAGGGTGGTGCCTTCACCCTCAAGTGGAGCAGTGGACATGGAGGCCTTTGAGCTGGTGCTGAAGAGGCACCGAGTGCGCCTGGCTTGACCGCTGTAGGCCACGGCTTCCCACTGGGGAAGCACTGGGCAAAAGTCACGACCACCACTCAGCCCTGACGTGCTGCGGTGTAGTTACATGGGCATTTTTGGGTATATTCAACCTACCTGTGCTTTTGGAGGCAAAGTTTTCAACACCACCACTGGAAATGTTTAACTCCGAAGTATATATGTGCTGGTATCACAGATACACGGGCCAAATAAAATAGAAAAGTACCATTAATGAGGTGGACCTTGCAGCTCCAGGTCTGTGACAAACAGGAAAGCCTAGTGCTACTGTAATGGGAGATGATGTATTTGATAGAAAAATACTTTTTTTTCCTGGTTTCTACAAGGTAACAGAGAAGAATCGTGGGATTGGTTGCTCTTGGCAAGCTGCCCTCAATACACAATTCTGTATTAGTCCATTTCCATGACCAGTCTCGCTCCTTCCCTCCCCACCATGCTGACCTACCTATGTTGGGGGTTGGTGTATTTGAGAAGTTCAGCCAGTTGCAGTGGATATTTGCAGATTTTCTGCACGGGAGTCAGCAGAAACCCATCCAGAGAGATGTCGATCATCTTCTGCAGCAGGCGGCAGGCTTCAAAGAAGTAGACGTACTTGTTAACTTTGGCGAGGCGGGACAGCTCCATGCAGGCGTTGGGGTGGTTGTTGCAGTATTCAGAGTATATCTGGAACTCTGTTTGCTGCAAGGGAAATGAAGGGATTTACTATCCATGTTCTTCAGCGTGATGGCCTGGATCAAACTGCTGTGTGCGGGTTCCCTGTGCAGGGCCTGCTCTTCGGTAATTTTTATCCTCCCCAGACTTGGAAGCCTGGAGACATAAACCTGGCGATGGGCAGGGTTTATTACAAGCTACAGCACATGCAGCTTATCTGTGAGGCTGAGACATTGCCATTCATTCTGGCCTGTGCTCGGCTGAGTGTTTCTAATGACCAGATCAGCCATTGCTGGTCCTGCACTGACCTGAAAATACCATAGCAGTAAACTCAAGTCCAGCTCAGGATTTTGGAATCTTCCTATGTTTTTGCCTAAAGTAGCATGGTCTGTCAGGGAGTACAGTGCTCAGAAGCTGAGGGACTTTGGAAATATTCTTTCCACAGCCACAAGAGCTAGGGGATGTTTGGTTGGGAGGTGGGTAACAGGGGTGGTGGTAGCATTTAATTTGGTTGGGTGGGGTTTTTTTAAACAGAGTTTCAGTTCTGTCAGATCAATTTCTAAATCCTCTGGCTTAGTCCATGCTCAGCTACCCCTTTCCCATGAAGTCAAATTTACTTACATATTCCAAGAAGCATGAGCCAACCTCACTCAAATGTGGGTGGTCTTTGTTGAATTTCTTCTCTAGTGCTTTAACAAATTTCTTCTGGCACCTGTAGATGTCCTCAATGTTCCCAAAGATTGTCTTCAGCTGCTCTTCTGTAAACATGTCAGCTCTTTTGCGGCACTGCTTAATATAACCCTAGGAGGAAACCAAATTGGAAAGCTTCCTGAGCATTTGCTCTGTGGTCTTTGGTTATCAACAAAAAACCCCATGGACTGTAGCCAGTTGTACACCAGGTTCCTGTGCCCCCTGCCTGCACAGGTGCAGCCAGGTGTTAGCTATTATTTCCTCTAAAACCACTCAAAACGTGGTAGAAATAGAAACCAAGCTACAGTTACATCACTGCCTTAAGTGATACTATAATCCTCACTTGAAGGAGCCCCAGAGCTGCTTTTGCTCCTGTGAAATAAACCTTTATCTGTCTGCAGGCTACGGGGTGTTCTGACCCCAGCACTGATCCACTGATTTACGCCAGTAAAATCCAGTTGTGGATCTGGTTTGGGTACTTGAGTTAGGAAATGCCTGGTTGACTCAAGGGAGAAGGAGGGCACAAAGAACATGGGGAGACACTGCAGGAGGAAAGGCCTGTTTGTTAACTGCGTGTTGCTTTGCCCCAGCTGGCTTTCCTGGAAGGCACTACATTTTTGTGTCATTTCAGTGAAGAACTACGTTCCTGCGACACTCTTATCAATTACCTTCATTTACCCCAGTGTATATGACAGCGTGTCTTTTCCGGACGAGGTGTCACAACACTCAGCATATTTTCAAGTGAAAGACCTAATTGGCTGAACATCCCTCCGTTGTTTTGATCTGAGGATGACTTGCCTGAAGGCTGGAGTTGCTGATTGTATTACCTTAGAACATATATTAAAGAGGACAGCAATGCTAGACGTTTACTTTTCTCTGGCTTGGGAAATTCCATTAATTCAATTTAGTCAGAGCCCAAGTTGGTGCTCCAAATACAGAGGCATTTGGGATATTGCTGTCATGAATTGTCTCCTGCTTTCTAAGCACGCAATGCCATTTAGCTGAGCAGGCTCTGATGGAAATACAGTCTCTTTTTCAGAAAAGAAAAGTTACCTGCTTTAGGTAACTCTCTGGGCAAGAATGGGACATACTCTGTTATTATCCTTCAGACACGTTCTGACATTCACTTCCCCCTTTATTCCCTTACCTCACAGATGTCCTTCAGATGCTTGATGTAATCTCTCTCTGTGCTTATGATCTCATTGATGACGTTGGTCCTCATTTGATCTTTGGTGGTCTGCCCCATCCCAAAGCGGCGGGTGCCACTGCTGGAATCGTCCTCTTTGCCACCCTCTACCTTCAGGGGATAATCGTCCATGGGTTCATCCTGGTTTACTCGCAGCTGTGCCAGACACACAAGATGTTCACCGTTTGTATTGCTAAACACAACTCTTCTGAGGAAAAGAAGTTTGGGACAGTTGACTGAATGGCAGACAAAGGCTGAGCTAGGACAAGGAGTGACAAGGGCTGCTACGTGTATATTGTATTTTCACCTTAGGGAAGCTAAGGCCAGATAGTCAGTTTGGGGAGGGTAGTTTCAAGCCACACGACAGCTGCTCCTGCGGTGTGACATGGGTGTTTTTAAGCAGGCATCTCTTGTGGACAGAAGTCATAGGAATGATATGGAGTCCTCCAGGAAGAATACATCCAGAATCAGGACAGGAAAGCTGCCTAGGTACTTGCGAGGGGGTGCTTAGGGAGGGAGGGGCAAAACCGGTAAATAACTTTATTGTTGTTCTCATATTATGAGTAGCAGATGGCCTCTCAGTATCTGCCTCCCCAAGATTATCTAAAGAGAATTTATCGTTAATGTCAAAGCAGATAGAGATGCCAGTGGGCATTTAATGTGGTAAGGAATGGCATGACATTACAGGGCTGCCTGTGAAACTCATGGTTCCTTCACAGTGCCCATCAGATGGCAGCACAGCATGAGCAGAGACGAACAGCAGCGTTCTGTAAACACTCCCTCCTACAGAGTCTGTATTGACCACAACAGCAAAGCAGCTCAGTTAATAGCAGGCAACTGTCCGTGCATTTCACTTACGAACTGTCTTTTATGTCCTAGTACCGTAGCTCTTAGAGTGTCCGTGGGAATATTTTGTGGACAGTAGCTCTTAGAGTGCTCATGGGAATATTATTTCTTGCACAACTCAGCACAGAGAGGAAACGAGAAGTAGGAACACACGTAACTATAGGCATTTTTAGTGCAATGACACAGAACTGCTTTAAACTTTCAATGTAGTTTCTTCTAGGCAGGATTACTTACCACTGGATACACATCTATCTACATATAAAAACCAGTGCATACCCATCCCGTGTTCAACATAGGCATAGATTACATTTACTCACTGTTTACAGCTGGTGAAGCCCTCAAGACGTGCAGTCCTGGTTTTCCTTTACTGTGAGCAGAACAACATTGGCTAGTCTTAAACTCAGACCTTGGCCTGAAACTTGTGTGGAGTAATTGTGAGACCTGCAGATTTATCCGGGTCCCCAAACACACCAGCCTTCCCAGCAGTAAGCTTGAGACCCAGTGATAATTAGCAGGAAATCTTCACTCAGACGCTTGAGTAAGTGTTGTAATTACTCTGCTGAAATAACTTGTTCTCTGCATCCCTAATAGCTAGCGCTAGTCTGCTTTTCCCTGAAATACTGTCACGGGTTTTTGCCAGCCAGGACAGCAATTCAATTTATCAGTAATGTGAAAGAAGAAAACACCTGTGTTTTGACAGCAAAAAAAAGCAGTTCTATCCTCACCAGCGCTGAGAGTTTGGACCTAGTAATCTTACTTGCAAAAACATCCACCGTTTGCAATAGTTATTCAGCCAGACTGTCTCCTGCACTCTGTAACAAAGCGTTTCAAAACTTTTATAGCACTGACTGCCCCACTTCTCCAAGGACTTTTGCTACAGACACTGTATCACCTTGTATCACCTCCTTTCTTTCCAGACCTGGTTTTGGGTCACTTGTGATCTGAAGTGACCCGGATAAAGCGCTGAAGGGCTGAGAATCTCTGCCCTTAGGCACCCAGTTGCCTTTGCAGTACTGAGGAGCCTGCTCGGAAGAGATGAAAGCAGAGTCAGGCATCCACACCAACAGCTCAGCCCAAAGAAAGGAAAAAAGCCTTTCTCCTCACAGCAGGAAAGGCGTGCACAGCAGATACCCAGACTCTTGTTTTACCCCCCACTTGCAGAGAGAATTCAGGTGTGTTTCAGAATGCCCTGTAGAGATTAATCCAACCTCTGCAGTACCCAGCTGGCACTGTCTGGGCTGTTCTGTACAGCTATTTCTATATGCTTTGTAGCTGACTCCAGGGGAGAGCCTTGGCCCCAGAAGCCTTGGCCCAAAAGCATTGAGTGTTTCCTATCTCCCCCTCATCATGTCCCACATGACCTCCAAGACATTTTTTGGGGTTTTCCTCCATTTTAAACACCTGGAATACGGTGCTGTGTGGTAGCCCAACAGGCTGATGTTTTTAAAACTCCAGGGCTAAGAGAAGTTGCGTGCACGAGTCAGGTGGCTGTGTGCTTTGGGATGTGGCATTGCACTGGACCAAGCACCAGAGGGAAAAAGCTACATCTGGTGCCATGCTTATCCGTACTGTCTGAAGAGGACACTAGAGTGAAGACCTCTGCCAGCTGCATCTGGGATTCCTCTAGGAGAGTATTTGTTGCTCACTCCTGAAGGGGATGCTGTGTGCTTGGGCACAAACTAGCCAAAATACGCATGGGTAAGCAGGAGCCCAGGCTGCAAACCAGCACGCAGGGCAGCTCCCCAGCTGGCACAGCTCAGCCTAGCTCCAGAGTCTGAAACTGAACCTTGCCCTGAGTCCCTCATGGAAAGAGTGATTGCTCCACACTGGTGCAGCTCAGCAGGAAGGCCTGATATTCTGTAGCAGTGTGTGGAGCAATAGTAACAAGACGTGTTGAATCAACTGTCTCTAGCAGTGAATGTGCTCAAGAGTTGCTAGAGGACACTAAACCTGGAGGAAAAAAACCCAAGCACTTGGTGCTAATGGTGAGGTATAAAGAAACACCAAGCTCTTACCCGTACAAAGCTGGCTGGAAACCAGCCTTCGCTGTCCAAAATTCTCCCCCACCACCACTCCTTGTTGGTAGCATCCATTACTTCAATGACATCGCCAGCCTTGAATCCCAGCTCTTGGTCATCCATCGTGACATGGTCCCATAGGGCTTCTGCATACACCACACTGCCATCGCTGATGAGCTGTGAACAGAGCAAGTCAAACTGTCAGCTCCCAGCAAGCGTTGATAACTGTTTACTCCCCACAAGCAATGTGAAAAGGAGCTGGTGCTAGTGTGGCTGTTGTTTCAGCTGACCTTGCTCTCACTAGCATTTATTCAGAATAATTTGCACACAGTACATTTGCTACCATAAAGAACATAAATTTGATGCTCTGAAATTTCCCACTGGCAACTTTGCCTCAGCCAGCAAAAGAGCTCAGTGGTACCTTGTTGGTGGAGGATGCTCTTGTGCTGCCAGTGCAGCCCTGCTTTGGAAAGCCATGAAATAAAACGTTGAGCACCAATGTTTAGAGACGTACTGAGCAGAAAGCATACAGAGGCCTCGGAGCTAGTCCAGGATGGAGAGAGCCTTAAGTTTTTAAGATGGTTAAACTTAGCACTTAAGCTTAGCTGCTTAAAATAAGTCTCCCAGAGAGTTTTAAGTACATGCTGAGGGACAATGGTTATATACTGCATGTCCCCTAGAGGGCCTATTCTAGGAAGAAAAGGACCCCCAACAATTGAAAATAAACCCAACCCAAACCAAAAAAACCCACCCCACATGGCTGGAGGCTGCGGCGGGGCTCTTGAACACAGAGGTGATTGTGTCTGCATCCGCCTGATGCCATTCTCCACTGTTCACACTACGGTGCAGTGGTGGATCTGTAAGATGGTCTTGCTGGGCACTACAAGTGTGCCTGCCTGATGTCCACAGGTTTATCACAGCACAGTCTCGCCTGAATTTCAGCAACTACAGAGTTACATGCACAGGCTTCTCAGGACCTGAGCATGCCTGAACACCTAAGATTTCCCCAAGAAGGCAGCATGTATACAGGAGTCCTGCTAAAAAGGACTTCCTCAGACATTTTGGAATAGCAGTGAAACCCTATTTTTCTCCAGAAAAACCATAAATTCTGGGAAAACAACAGAAAGAGCAATCTATGCAGCATGAGGGAGAAAAAGAACCTGTACAGAACCCACTGTCCACGGTACATTGCACATGGTTGCAGCAGTGTCACCACAGCCACATAATGCACATGCCATCCATGCTAGGCACATGAGGATGCTCGGTCATAGTTATCTGCTGCTCTGGGTTACTATTTTTTGCCACTCCCTCAAGAAGAAACATGTACATTGTAAAAGAAAGTTAGGATAATTGCGCATACAGTAAAGCAGGAGAGAGGCATTTTAAAAAAAAATTGAAATACAGTCTGCCTTTGGATAGCAAATGCCCCTTCACTGAACCAGAAACAGCTTAACGCAGCGTTTCCATTTTGTCAAAAATAACAGGATGATGGGGAAGGAGAGGATGAGGTTCCCACTTATCTACACAGCCGGTGTGCCAGCCCTCCCCACACTGCCTTTTCTCAGCTGCCCTCCGCTGCACCTCCGCAGGGCTGAGTGCATCCTTGCTGCAGGTTTCTGCTCTTCACAGAGGTGCGCAGTGGCTGTGGGGAGGCCCAGCAAGCAGAGAACATAAGGGACATGCTGCTGTCATACAGCTGGCCAGTGGCACAAGGGGAAAATAATCCAAGAGTCTTAAACGGTGCCTCGCTAGTCTAAGCTCCTATAGCAGGGCCAGGCTTTGATCACAAGACAAGCAGAAAAGTAGTATCATTAGCCTCAGAAAACCAAACAGCAAGAGACAGTGATGAACGCACCATACAGCAGAGGCAGCCACACTCAGTCAAATGCAGGTATCTGTCCAAACAAGCTGTGGTGGGAAAGGACGTTTAGCCTGACAATGAACACGTACAGCTGTTAGAGCTGTGTGCTGCTTTTTACGCATAGTTCACTTAACAGGCCCATTGCATATAGTTTGACGAGCTTGACACATACTCAGCATTATTCATATTTTTGAAACACTTGTAGGTCTTGTCAGGTACTAACACTGGTGCTTCAAAACTGGAGACTGACTGCAGCTCTAATATTGCATCAGCACTTGTGCCTCTGCAGCTCTTTCCTTCCTGCCCGTGCAGTACAGCCTTGCTGCCCGTTTGCAAACACAGCAGATGCCACTTTTGCAGGCTGCTCAGCGTGTCACAGAGAGATGGAGGGGGGAGGTCTGCTGTGTTACTCCTCCAAGCAATGCCCATGCACAGGCTGGCACAGAGGAGACACAGCCAGGGCTATTACCATAGCTGCCCCAAATTAAGTCCATTACATATGGGCAAACAGGTGTGGCGTGCCAAGGCCCCGTCCATGGGCTTGTTTGCATTCCAGCTGCTTGGTCCCTGGTTGTCTCGGGCTGGACACTGTGACATAATTACCTTGTATGTCCTGGTCTTGCTCTGACAGAAGCTCCAGGCAGTATTAACAGAGATAAAAGATCTTGGCAAGTTACAGAAGGAGGGATGAAGACTCCTTTAGGCAATGTTTGTCTTTGAGCTACTTGGTTCTAATTGAATAAAATTTGAATAGCTTTCTCTTGATAATGCCAAGTACACTGGATCATACAAAGGAAAAAAAATGAACCCAGGAGCATCAGTAGATCCTGGGAACAGAGCAGTTCAGGGAGAAGGTGCCAATAAAATGGAATTTACTTTTCACCTCTGTGACCATAAAACAGACGCCTTCCATGGAGAGCACCTGAGCCCAAGCCCTTCCCGGTGAACTAAAATGGTTGCTGTGAAGCCTGTGTTTATTGCTTGGCCCCCACCCTCCCCCCAAACTTGGTGTATTACAGACTGAAGCTGAACTGGGTCAGCACATCAAACATTTAAACCCTGCAGCAGTCCTGACCCCAGAGGCTAAGCATACCCCAGCCCAGTTCCTTCACCCGTCACTTTGCTTTCAGAGCTTCTCTTCTGCATTCTCTCATGCAAAGTGCAAATACTTATTTTTTCTGAACGTAGGTAGAAGCCAGCTAGCCTCTCCCTTAAACTGAACCTATGGGATGGTTTTCAAATCCTGACAGCTTGCTCTTGCTTTCTCTCAAAATTTTAGCTTCACTAGTTAATGATGGACAACAGAGATTAACTTTATCACCTAGAGCTGCTGCCATTTGAACAGCAGGCATTTAGTCCGAACGAGTTATCTTGATTGTCTTCATGGAGCATCTACCCTTAGTGGAGAGAGACAGGCACCCCAGGGAAGGGTTCATCTTAGGCATCTTCCTTAGCACGATGAATCAGCCGAGTCCCCAGGGGTCCTGTCTCCCTTCACTGCCAGGGAGGAATTTGGGCTAGCTAAGACTTGCTGCAGGGTGCCAGAACCACTGACACAACTCCGCAGCCACAGCAGACACTTCATTGCTTCTTGCTGCTCTGTCTACACGTTTCAGGGTAACACAAGACCTCATTGCCACAGCGTTACACCAGACATGTGTCCCCCACGGGCAATGGGTTGTCTTCATTGCTTGAAGAGCACAGACATGCTCACCATGTCTCCAGTCAATCCATGCCCTCAGCATTCATTGTCCTTTTGCCTACTGTGTCAGCTGCATATTTTTTCAGCAGAGATTTCAGAGCAATGATTAAGAATAGTGGAGGACTCTCAGGCATCTACCAAACACTGCAGATCTCCATTCAAAATATTTTAATTTGACAGTGATTCTCCTTAACAAATCTGAGATGTCAGTCAGCCAAGATCTTAATCCAGTTAAGCGTGCTACACTGATATTCTATAGTGCTGCTGTTTTAATCAGTGCCTGTAGTCAAACTCCTCATGTGACATCTAGTACAGCTGCCTCCATTTACAAAACACTCAACATTTGTCATCACATTTATTTGGTAAGAACTATTTTCCACAAAACCATTCTGACTGGCATTAATTACATTATTTCCTTTTATTTATATCATCTGAGTCCTGATTCCCTCTCAGAAGTGGTTTTAACAGATGGGAAGAGGAGGAGGGTCCCCCCGCAGCAGGCAAGGAGAAGCTTCGAAAGCTCCCTTTATCAAGTGCCACAGGAGGAGGGGAGCAACCCTTGCAGAAAGCGGAGGCGGCAGAGCTGGGCTCCGTGTTATTTCAGCCTGTATGTGAAGAGCACAACGTGAGAGAGCGTGCCAGGTTCATGTCCATCTGAGTCCAGTTAAGTGTGATTTTTCAAACTCCAGAGTGATGCAAGAAGTTCTCTGTTCCTCAGCTAAGATATGGGAGCTGATTATTATAATGAAAAACAAATTGACTGAAATTTCTTTAGATCATTTTATTTTTGGCTGAAATAGGCCAGGAGAGTTCTGGAAAAGGGGGATAGTTACCTGTAGGTGAGGAGGACACCTACTCATCTACACCCTGTCAGTGCCCTTGGTACCACAGCCATCACTCTCCCATGACTGGATACCAAGGGAGCCTGCTAATTTTGGCAACTAACATCCTTAAGGTTTGGCGTAAGGAAACAACAGGAGCAAAGCCCTTCTCCAACCCGTTAGTACTCTGCAAAAGGTTGTCTTTGTATCAGATTTTGTAGTTAAATGTTGCAGTTGCTGGTAGTGCTTACAGTAAGTAAAGCTGTAAAATAGGTCCCATTTTAACCTTTCTTACACATTTCCAGAGGATTCTTATGTACATTTATGCCTATAAGGCATATATTTTCTGGTATAAGTGAAATATATTTTCACTCTTTCTAAACAAGCAGATACAAATGGCAAATGAAATTCTATGCTGACAAATGTAGTACAAGCAATATCTAACATAAATGACTGACTAAATGAGCCACTCCTCAGGAACATCTCTGCAGACAGACTGAAGAAAACACTGGCCTGCTCCATCAGGGTCAGAGAGTCTGAATGTCAGGAATGACTCTGAAAGAAAAAGGGAGAACGAGACGAGGCACAGAGAGCAACACGAATCAAAAGTGGGAAGAGTTTCTAGGCCAGTACAAGCTAAACAGACCTTGAAGCTGCAATAGAGAAAGGTGGATGGAGGGTGGCCACGAGATGAAGGCTTATTCATAATGATGGTTATTCATAATGCAAGGCCAACGGGTGCCCAGCGAAATTGCCAGGCGAGAAGTTTAGTACTTTTTTCCTGTGGGGCTTAATTAAGCTGTGCCACAGGATGCCACAGAGCCAAACACACAGATGATTTTAAAAGAGATTGAGGAAATGTGTGTCCTTTAGGGCCATTTAAACACATGGTATCTGGATACAGCCCATCAGGGATCTTAAACACTCCTGGAACGGCACACCAGGGAGAGAGCCAGGCCATACCTGCACTGTTCCTGAGCAGTCACCCCAAGTCACAGCTCAAAGGCTGGCTGGCTGGCCCTACAGAGCTGGTTTGAGGACATCAGGGTAGTAAAAAACACAGAAGAAAAAAAATGTTGACTATTCATATTACCCACAAGAACCTCTTGAGAACAGTGAGCCCTGAAAATGTTAACTCGACAGGGACAGACGTGCTCCCTGAGGTACTCCCATTCAGGTGGAAAATTAACGACTGCCAACACAGTAATTACAAGGATGTCAGGATGTCCTCTCAGGTAGGGCTGTCATCCTCCTGGCTGGGACTTCTCAGGCAGGTTGAAGTGCTGCACCTACCTCTAACAGATCCCACACACTTTATCCTACTTGCACAACACTTGCCAGGCGCATGGAGGAAGGTCAGTCCACACACCTGGAGTAGCCATTCATCCGTACCACATGGGTGTCCAACTCGGGCCTTTTCTTTTTGCTCAAAAAAAAGGGAAGATGAAAGTGTACCCAGGGAAACCCGGCTGTTCAGGCATCGCCTGGGAGGCGTTCAGGGAGGAGGAGTCCCTGAGCACAGCTTACAGGAGTGGGTATGTGCTGCACCCTCTCTCAAAATGTTCAGAAAGGCCTTTACAATTAAGAGCTCAAAGGACCTCAAAACCTCCTTAAGCACTCAAAGCCAGAGAACTTAAGTCATTCCAAAGCTCTAAATCAGCTTAAACAGCTTAAACTCATCTGAGGCCTTAAAGTGTTTTAAGCATTTTAAACCCACCTAAAGCCTTAAAGTGGCTTAAAGAGCTTGGAATGCTCTAAGACTTAAAAGTGCTTTAAGTATCTTTAACTTTTGGCTAGTCCACTCCTCATACCTCTCCCCGTTGTGTGGCACCTGTCGCTCCAGGTTAAGGTAGGATCCAGGTGCCACAGTCCCGTTTACCCCAAGTGACCCAGATGTCTGGCAGAACGGCTCTTTATACCCCCCCCCTTTCCAGCTATTCTGGGGGGCTTTGGGGAGCCCCTCTCTCCTGGCTCAGCACAGACCCACTGTGTCTCGCTGCAGCGGCTATAGGTGGGTGCACAAACTGCTCCGTGGTTTGTAACAGGGTTTACTGGGCTGGTGCCGTAACAGCGCCTGGAAATCAGCCACACACACTTCTATCTTCTTCGGTTTCAAAGACTGGAAAGGAGTGAGGGCTGGGGATGAACTTTCAGGTTTGAACAAGACTTTGACCTAAGGCTCACATATCTACAAAGTTACTAGTTTCTGCTTCCAGTTTGGCTGTAGGTGAAAACTCTGTCAGACTGACTCCCCTCTTCACTTCACCAACAGTTTTGAAATCTACATTTAATGCAGAATGTGAAGCATACCTGGTTAACACAATTTTTACATTTTCTGATGCCGCGATTTTAACTGTGCAACCTGGGAATGGAAATAGTCTGGGATGTTTCTGTTGGGTTGTTCTCACATTTAGGAGTGATTGCTGTTGCATCTTCTTTATACTCCTGTTTCTCAAGCACCCAAGTAGAAGCTGTTTCCTTTAGAAAAATTTACCTAATGTTACATTAACACATTTTTATGTCACTGATGCTACAAACTTGCCCGAGTCTCCTGTTGCTGCTGCCTGCAGCACTACCCTTCCTCTGGGCACTCCCACCAGCACATCCCCCTGCAACACCTCCCGACCTTGTCCCTTTCTGCAGGACAGCTCCAGACTCCACTGCCTCTCCCATGACTTAATTTTGAGATTTTTCTTCTCTACCTCCTTTTTTTCTTCCTCTTTAACCATTATTTCTTTGGATAAGTGAGGAGCATACCGTACAGATGCCCCAGGAGAACATCTCCAAAACAGTTCAGCTGCAGCTCATCTGAGACAGGGATTTATTCAGGATAAATGTTGCATCCTGGCTCTTTGCAGAAGAACAAGAAAGGGAGCCATGCAGTTCCCAGGGCTCTCTGCCCACTGATGACCGTTGCTCTTCCCTTCCCCCAAAAGATACAGCAAGTTACAGAATCAGTTATAACTTGAAGGCAAATTAATCTGTTTTACAAATAAGGTTAAAGAAAACATTTTAAAGCAGATACAAACTGCGTTGCTAGCAAACTGCTCTGAATCATCAAAAGGTCAGCATCTCTTTGGGCTCACAGCAGGCAGCAAGCCAGAAGCACAGCACACGGCTTTCCTTTTCATGTGTGTGCGTGATTTAATTTTAATGGAGCACACTGCAAAGAACATGCTGAAATGATTTTTATTGCTCTTCTCTCCTAAGAAAACATCTCCCTTGGATTAACAGCACCATGCCAAAGTCTGTACAACACTGGTAGGTGCTGGTGGACATGCTGAGCCAACAGAGATTGTTTAGCCCTTTCCCTGATCTAGCTCTCAAAGATGGTCTCCCTTCATCAAAAGAACTGTGCACAGTTTAGTATCTGTTTCCTTTCCTCACCTTCTCCTGAGACAGAAACCCTGCATGATTTTGGTGGTCCAAAACTTGATTTCTGCCACTGTAACCCTCTTCCCCGCTTTCTGGTGGTCTCTCTTCCAGTGCACACACACCAGTTGAGACCCTTTCTTCACTGAACTAAGAATTGCTATCTGTCCTTTTCTTTGGAAATGGGGCAGACGAAAATCTGAATATCAGACAGAAAAGGAACAAAAAACTCTATAATGTCTCCCTGTCAGGCAACAGGGCTGCCTAGCCTTTGTTTTTTGTTAGTATCTGTAAATATAAAAATGAGTCATTTCTTCTGTAGTCCCTACAGAAGGTTCTTCAAGCTAATTATACTCTTCCCCACCCCCCCCCCAAAAACCCCACCCCAAAACACCAAAAAACAAAACAAAAACCAAAAAACCCACCCAAACCTTTTCATATTGCAAATATTCTGTGCTAGGTAAAGACGACTGATTCAAGAAGCATGTTCCTGGGATCTTCGGAGACCCTCTATTATTATGCTTTTGAATGTATCAATTTCATTTATTTGTCTCAAGTCCATGTCATCTGGATGAAGAGACCTAGTGGCCTAAACAAAGCTAAAGCCTCGAACCAGAACCACATTCCTGTTTCCAAGACCACACTGCAGACAAGCCCGGGTTCTCATTTCAGTTGCCTTGACTCCCTGCACAACCCTCCCGTAGTGGCCACAGGCTTTTCAGTATGACAAAGCGGTTTTGCAAAAGCAGCTCTACGCAGAGCGCAGGAGATACTGCTGCAGCCCCTGGCGCGACTCTCTTGGTGTCTCCTGGAAATCTTCTCACTATGTAATTAGATAGTGCTTACTGTAACAAGTCCTGACTCCTGGGTGCTACAGGTGTGAACTGGGATACTAACAATACTGAGTCACAACTCCTTAGCAGCCCATATTTTCTTAATCTCCTGCTGGAACTATTTCAGTTGGTGAGGTGAGGAAAGCTGTGCTAGGCTGCTGCTGAGAGATCCTGGTGTAGCTCTTGAGATTCACATGTGATGCCTCCGTACAGTGTTTGTGTTTCCATACAGAGTTTGACACAACTCTGCAGACAGTCAACATGCCAAGACTGGACAAGATCGTGATTCAAAAGAACCACAAGCAGTCAAACCCAGCTCTACTACGCTGTTTGAAGACACAAAGGCTATAGACACTGGGCCTATAAGTAACATTCATGTACTGGCCTTGCATAGCAGTCACTACAAACCAGCACAGCTTAG
This sequence comes from Syrrhaptes paradoxus, assembly GCA_013400615.1. Lineage (NCBI taxonomy): Eukaryota > Metazoa > Chordata > Aves > Pterocliformes > Pteroclidae > Syrrhaptes > Syrrhaptes paradoxus. The sequence continues at coordinate 40,075 of VZTO01025238.1, forward strand.
TAGAGGACAACGTGCTAATTCCATTCTTGTGTTGATACCCTAAATGGACGCAGCACCAAACAGGCACAAGATTTTTAAGTGTGGATGCTAGGGTGGTTTGCTCCACGCCCTGTGTCACCCTGGCTTTGCCCAGCAGCCTGCTCTGGGTAGGAGCTGCTGCAGGAAGGAAGGAAAGGGTTGAAGGCCACCCTGGTTCCCCCAGCTGGTGGAGGCTCTACTTGCTCTGCCACCAAGGGACAGCAGAGATTCAGGTGCCCCCTGTGAAACCCGTGCTCTCTGGAGGTGTTCTCTGGAGGTGCAAGCATGCTGGAAGGGACTGTGCTAGGGTCTCCCTCCCTGGAGGAAGGGGAAGATGCAGAACCTCAGTGCTGTAGCAGGATGCGTGGGACCAGAGCCCTGCACCAGGCCCTTGTTCCAGAGGGGCGAGATCAGCTGGTCAGCTGCAAGGGAGAGCAAGTTCCCAAATTTCCCTCTCCACGGACCTTCACACCTGACTGACTCCTCTACAGAAAGGTTCAACAACATCCTCTTGGTACTCAAGGAGACATTTTTCTTTTAGCATTACCAGCATAGCTGAGCTATCGCTTTACCAATTAGAAACACAGACGACTTGCATATGTGCAGCAGGACAGAAAAAGCCATTGTGGCCCTTCAGCAGGTCCACGCTGCCACTTTGAGTCACATTTCCATCACTGGCCAACACAGAGTGGGTGACAACCACAGTCCTGTCTGGAGTAATAGTAGCCAAGGAACAGATATAGAGCTTCAGATAGGACATCGTTTTATTCCAGAGTTTCCAGCACATTCTGTAGTTAACAAGCCCAGGGACATGGCAGAAATAACACGTACTCCCTTCTTAAAATCTTTCTTTAACCTGCATAATAGGACTTCTTTTGTTGTGTTTTTTTTTTTATTTAAATCAAAACACTGGAAGCATTAAAGTAATTGTTGATGGTATCACTCTAAATGCTTACTTTGTTTCTTATCTGTCCAGCTCATGCCTTAGATTCCAAGAATAAATCACAAAGACAGCACATACCACATATCACCACAGAAATGAGTTTAGCCTGGGAGAACAAATTAAGAAAAGATACAATCTAAAGCCCAGATCTCCCTTTGGAAATGATGCCTTGGTCTCACTCTTATTCTTTTCACTTGTGAGGTTCAAAGTAAAGCAGTAGCAGAGCAAAGCTCTTGTCTCTTAAACGTTCTGGTGAACTCGCCCCACACAAGGGCGAAACAAACTACCTGTGCAGGACTCGGGGAAGCAGGACCCTACCCCACCCCTGCACCCTGCTTTGCCTGCTTTGCCACACAGCTGGAGTACACCAGTGGCAGCACAGGGAAAAGAGCGGAGACACAGCTCTTTCTCTGCACCTCAGGGAGGAGGAGTGCAGCAGCCCCAACAAGGCTCAGCAGATATGACCCGGTCGGCAGCAGGAGCAGAGTGCAGTGGGCAGCAGGCTCCCCAAGTGCTTTGCGGAGGGGCAGTGACTGCATGGTTCCCCCTTTCCTGGCTGTGCTGCTCCCTCCCAGGGTCTACAGCCCAAATGCCATGGCCGAGCCTGACGTTCGGATGACTGCAGGGAAGGCAATCACAGTCTTCCTGCAGAGCACCCATCTCTTGTATCAAGTAAGTGCACTAAGAGCAAAGGAAAAAGCCAGCTTTGTTGACTGAAATGCCAAAGGCCTCCCATTCCCCACCATCCTTCTATCACCACCTACAGCTCCTGCACATGATTCAGGGATCCTTCACCAGCTTTATTCTTCCTGGGCTTTATTGGCCATCGTAACTTCTTCAGCCAAGATTTGAGGCAGGCTTGAATGAGTCACAACACTATCAGACTGATTAATGCTTATATGTCAACAGCAGCTTCCAGCTGAATGTATGTAGCTATAGGTGAAGTCAAGGAAGGAGAAAAACACTGCGCTCCCCATAACAAAACTCAACACAGATACTTCAGGATTAGCCAGGTATCAAACACCTAGACAAGCAGTAGAAAGTTAAAAATCACCTAACATCAAATATTAAAAGTGCTCCCAGGCTCTCAGCAACCAGCATTAACACCTGCAGCAGGCAATGTTATAACAAATCTCCAGTGAGTATTCTGTAATCTTGTGGTTTCCCTTATCATAATTTTTAAATGCAAGAACAACTCTACTTTTTTTGCTCCCAACTATTCTGATACCAATAATCTGGTGAAATGCAAATTGCCCCATACAAGGAAGGGGAGGCAGTTTCACCAGGGGTTCCATGACCTTTTTCTATAACATGCTTTTCTTCCAGGTTGTCTCTCACTGTCCTGGACCCCCCAGAGCCCTTGAAGAAAACAATTCTTTGCTTCATTTCTTCTCCCACTGGGGAAGTCTCAGGTCCCTTGTGTCAACAACCACAACGTTTCCCAGGGAGGCGAGCTGCCCTGCGGGAAGCCCTGTGGCAGCTCTGTGCCTCAGAGGCATTAACTGCCCAAACTCACGTTACTCCCGAGACTTCCATTTTTTCTCTAGTACCCGCAGTGAGCATTTTGGGGTGCTGGATCAGCTGTTAGCAGAACTCTCCTGCATCTCCCATTACATGCACTAACTGCTTCCACACAAGCTTTGATGTGCCCAAGAAGACAAACGGCTCCGGCTCCCACAGACCAGATGTAGCCGCTGTAGCTGGGCAGAGCAAAGGGAGCTTTTTGGAAATAAGGACACTGTGCCAGGTATGGTGTAAATGTGGTAGAAGTGGGACAAAGCAAGAAGGAATGGAGGAGGTTTCAGCTTCAGGAGAGCACTTGCCTGCTCGCAGCAGGGCTGTGCTTGCCCCGGGAGCCTGCCATCACCAGGTTTAGTGTCTGGTCCTTTCCAAACCTAGCAGAGTCCTTTACCAAGCAGCTGGAGTAGGGCATCCCTAAACTGAGCAAGCAGCAGCTAGCAGAGGGTGAATTACTTCATCACTACAAGACCAGTTCCAGACACCTAATAACCAATTTTGCAGGACACTAAATAAAAAATAAGTTCCTGGACAACCTCCCTGCAGCACCTTCCTAGGCAGAATGTAGCAGGCAGCTATGGCCTCCAGTTCAGTGACAAAAGCCACCCAAGGAGCATTTAAGTGACATGACACTGAGCTTAACAAGAGCACAAGTCACTCTGTGGATCTAGGATCAGTCTTGGCCAGCAGATGTTTGTGCTCAGCTTACTAGTTGCCCCACATGGTTTCTATGTGTTCAGCCAAACATTCGGATTATGAATGGAGCTGACCTCCCGGCTACCCTCCAGAGCTACGTGTGCACATGCAGACCCTGTGAATAACCACAGTTCTCATCCAACATCAGATATGCTTTGCACTGTACAGAGCGGGCAAGACAGCAACAACTGACAGTTCAAACACAGTGCAGGGCCTGTCATGATGCTGAGGTCCCTTACTGCTCCCGCGGCTGTCGAGAGCAAAACACTTTCAAAGTCTGCTCAAATCTTGTACACGATCTGCCCTCACAAGCAGTGGCCAAATGCTTTCTGCTACTGGTACCTATGACCCCAAAGCCATACGTTGGTTCCCCAATCTGTCATTTGAAGACTGAGCTATGCTGTCATATCTCACACTTGTCCTTTCCAATAAACAATCTTTTTTCCACCTTACACTATAAGGTTATTGTTCCAGACGTAACTAGGGCCACAGGTAAAGTTCAGAGGGAAGAGAAAACAGATTTCTTTGAAAGCCAGCGTTGTGTGCTGAGGTTTAGGGGTTTTTTTAAATGGTAAGTTCAGAAAACAACATACACTGGATAGTTCCAGTGGCTGTTTTTCGCCATGTCTGTTAGATAGAGTTAAGAGTCTAGTTTGAGATTTTTAATAATTCAAAATGGTTCATATACGTAAGAGATTCCCAGAAAAGTGCAGGGAACTGGGGCCTGCTGCCGCGTCACACCCCGCACTGCAGGAGACTCTCCTCTCAGGGAAAAGGATGTTCCCTACTCAGATGGAACTCCAAAAGGGGCTCAGCAAGTACAAATTTCATTTCTTTGTGTGCTAAAGTGATATGGTTTTGTACAACACTAACGTATTACACACAATCACAGAAATAGCTGGTACAGAGTACATCACTCATGATGACAGACACAACATCAGCATCCAGCCTTTCTCAACATCAGATCAGACTCCAGGAGCCATAAACACTCAGGACTGAAAGGACTGCAGTAACATCAACCATTAGTGCCATGAAAGCTGTGCTTAAATTGCCGATTACCTAACACACAAAATAAAGGATCCTGCTGAATTTTAAGGGCTTGGATATTTTGCACAGTCTCCAGCACAAATGCAAGCAGTGTCACTAAGAACAGTGCACTATGGCTTCCTTTCCGGTCTCTCTTCCTCCGGGAATCAGTCTCCTTCAATGCCATCAAGTAGAGGGTTGCTCCATTGAGGTGCCAATGCCCAAGCCTGGAAGTGCTGGGATGTACACGGCTGCCGATAAAACACCAGCAAGGTGAACAGGTCTGGAGTGAGCACAGTGCTTTGCTGCCCTTCTCTCCTAATGGGTCTACAGGAGTGCTCCTTGAGTAGCTTCCCCGCTGTGCATGGCTACTGCTGGCCAATGAGAAACATGTGGCTTGCAAGCAGTGTCCTGTACTGTGGTTCTGCCAGCCATTTTAATACAGAGCAGATAAGCACTGAGATTTCATAAAGGAAACAGGATAAAAGCCAACAAAACATTCCTTCCACACTGCTGCAGTGATTATTCAGCCCAAATTCCTGATGCACTCTATTGATCACTTTGGCTAATTGGGCATTCCTCACGCCTCCGCACAGTGTTCACAACGGCAGACGTACGGAGGCATTCAGCGTTTTACAGCAGGTGTTTACATGCAGCAGGTCCTTGTGTAAGAGCTTGTTATGGGATGACTGTCCCTCTGCAAACAAAGCAGCAGCTCTTGAGGCTTCTCCAGGACTGAGAAGTGCTACATATAGGCACTGTATTGTCATCGTTAGGAATCGAGGCTGATTAGTGCCACGGAGAATGACTACGCTTAAGCAGGTTGGCTCTGTTACCTCTCTGGGCTAACGATGATCCAAACTGCAAGGCACAAGTGATGACAGGAGGAGAGTGAGGGGAGCAGGGTGGGAGAGATGATGATTAAAAAAACAAAGGAGGGATACTCTGAGACACACAGTTACCGTAACGGCAGACAAGCAGACCAGAGGCAGACAATGACATGCTGACCTGCTGATTTGTCGCCCAGTCCTGGAAACCCCCATGCACCACACCACTACCAGCAGTCCTCCTTCAGTGAAACGCCAAAAGAAACATCAGCACCACATTGACGATGATGAGGAAGAGCAGGATGACAAACACCACTACCCGCTGGGTCTCCGGGTTCATGTTGCAGCGGAGGAAAGTGTGAAGTGCACTCCATTTGTGCCTGCTTCGGTCAGGGACTTTCGCCATGGCTTCAGCCCCCAGGAAAAAAAAAAAAAAAAAAAAAAAGCAGCAGGCTTCTTAAGTGACTGCTGTACAGCCCACAGCAGGGGCACAGATGAGGGCAGGGGGCTGTGAACAAAAGCTGTTTCGCAGCTCTCAAAAGCAGAAGTCTAAATGGTTCGACACAGCCATTGCTGGTCCCGCACAGCACGTGTGCCAAAACGCCCCCTCCCCACCCCCTTATCTCAGGGGAATGCTTATCAGCACATCCGCGGGTTTCCACAGCTTCTTTGCCGAAGGAAGCATTGCCATCGCTTCAGCAGAAGGAAGACATTGAAGTCCTCCTTGCAGAAAGCCTGAGCGAGCCGGAGCACTGCAATCCGGGCTGCGATATTGGCTTTCCAGAGAGCAGCTCCGCTATTTGCTGGGCGCCGTCTCCAGGATACATGCAGGCCTTAGCAACGCAGCCAGCCCAGCCCGACCTGGCGGCGTGCAAGGAGGCTTTTAAGGAGGGTCAGGAGTGGATTAGGCAGCTGCTTTTTTAAATCCTTCCACCCGCACGAGGAGTGTGCCAGCAATAGAGACAAGTCCTGCTAGAAGGCAAATCCTGCTGCTCTGGGTGGGGCTGGGGAAAGCTGGCCGTGCACAGCGCAAAAGCATGGCAAGACCACTCGTGGCTCCCCACACACCTGAGTGTGCAAAAAGCTGCTGGGTGTTTGCAGAGATGCAGCCCTCTGACTGGAGTCCAGGAGAAGTGGCTCCTGTTAGACTCTGCCATCCACCTCCTGGCAGCATCCTGGAGCCAGAACGTCTAAGGACCTGGCTACCTCTGCCAACGCCTTCATGGGACTGAGGCACTTAAACTCCAAATCTCCGCAGCCAGCAAACCTCTACTCAGCTCTGCAGAGCCCTAGAAGTGCTTTTATGAACTTAACATTTTGCTGCGGGACTGTGAAGTTCACCAGACATCAAGCTGCCTGGGGTACACTCAGCACAGCTCCCGCCAGAGTCTGATCAGGATCAGGATGAAGAGGCACTCCTCCTTGGAAAGGTCAGGGATGGCTCTTGGGGAGCACCCATCACAGACAGGCTCTTTGTCTACAGTTGCAGCCCTATTCTTTCCTCTAGCTGGTGAAGCAGAGCCCACCTTTTACTCACCAGCCAGCGGTAATAGCACCCTCTGGGAAAGGAAGAGAAGGACCCAGTATTCAGGACCTTCGTTGACAGGAGGCAATTCCACATCTTTCAGTTCTCACATGCTCACCCCACACACCCCTCCTTGTGAAACTGAGAAATACAAATCCAACAACCCAGCCCCTGGAGCTAGAGCTAGACGATACAGTGTCTAGTGCATGGACCTGGGTGCAAAGAGGATGACTGCACTTAACTCAATAGTTTCAAACATAAAAAAAAAATTCCTAACTCCCAATGTGTATGTATACATACACATTTCTAGGAGCAGGAACCAGAAGTCATGGTTCTCCCCTTAAACATACTAACTGCTAAACACCTATAACAGCATCCATCTCTGGGAAGGGCAATGAGCAGCCACATGATGTGGGTATGAACAGAATACACTCAAGCTGACCTCACAATTGAAAGAATACATATTAAAAAAGCTGTCTTTTTTCAGGTGTTAGCACATCAATTTCCATAATGTCTTTTGAAGATCTGTGTAGCTCCTGTATGTATCCTGGAACACACCAGGCAAGAGATGGAAAAGGGAAAAGGTTTAAGAATTATGGTCTTCATTTTGTTTTTTTCACAAATTGTGCTAACCTGAACAGGGGTCATATAGGAAGTGCTAAGCAGTCAAACAACTTCCACTGTCTCCTTATGCTTCCATAATGTTTAAGATACGTCTTTTTAGGCATTATAAAATCAAATCTAGAATTATTTCAGTTTGCTCGTTTCTGAGTTTAAAGATCCTGCAAATTTCCTTGTCTCTAGCCTAAATATAGAGCAAGGGGAATAACGCATTGTGCTCTCAGTGCAGCTTCAAGACCTGATAAGCAGAACTTCACATTCAGAGCAAACTACAGGGATCCACAGGCTGCTCAAGCTCCCAGGCATTTTTGAGTTTTTGGCCTTCATTTGCTTAATGGCTTTGAAAAGCCAGTTCTCCCTGCCATATGCACCACAGCAAAATACTTGGATCCCTAAGCTTGCAGACTTCAATTTAATGAAAGTTCTTCAAGTCCACAGTTGACTCTCATCATTGCATTGTTCAATCCTGGGCATTCTGCAAATCTCGTCTGGTTTTGAAGGCTTTTCATGAGCTCGGGCATAAGCCACCAAACAGTATTTGGGAGGGAAACGGATCTTCAGGAGAAGCTAATGGTGAATGATCACACATGCTACTTTGAAACCTGCAAAGCAACTACCATCTTCTCTAGTCACTTAATTACACTGGAGCGAAATAGATAAATTCCAGTAACCCACCAGGACACACACTGGTGAGTCAGGCTGGCAGAGGCGCACTGTTGGTGCCACAGGATACTGTACAATATCTGAAATCCATATTGATGAAATTCTCCGGTAACCTCCTGAAATCTTTACCATTCATGAACATGCTTGAGCATTTGAAGGTGAAAGCACAGAAAGTTTGACTGAGTATCTGTAAATACATCTTAAAGGGGAAAGTCATTTAGGACTTGGACATTGCTCTGAGACTGCATGGAAGGAGAAGTTGTGGGGAAACCAAGATGAAAACTCAGGAAAAAAAGATGCAAAACTGTAATGGAGGGCACATTTTCACCTGACTTTGTTGGAGCTGTCTCTAAGAAACATTCTACACACAACTACATTCCTTTCCTTTTCTGATGTACAGAGCTAAGTGCCCTCCTGCACGACATTGCATGGGCACATATAGCACGTGCATCTTGTACACATCTTGGAGCACTACTATCAGCACACAATTAAGGCTAAGTTGTAGTCACCCTTCTGACCCCACAGTGAATAAGCAAGCATGAGTAGAAACTGGTCTTGACAAGGACAAAAACTGCAGTGACTCTAGCTGTGACCCGGCTCTTGTTTTCACCCCCGCGCAGCGAACCCCCTCGCACAGTCCTTCGCAGAGTCTGTGCGTGGGGGACTTAATTCCATGGCAACTCAACGTGTTTCCAGTGGGGGGGGGCTCTCCAGCTCCTGCCGCATGCTGCTAAACACCATGTGGCAAATTTCTGTGACAGAAATAAAGCCTCATTCTTATTCCTCACTGATCAGACATGCTTCTGTGGTAGGTGGCATCAGCAAGAGCTTGTAGCGGAGTGGGATTCAGTCTGTATAACTAACACTGAGGGAGCATATTTCAAACAAGCATTGCACAATCTTCTCTGGAATCTAATTTGCAATTGTATTAATTGACTCCCAATCCTTCCTCTAAGAGCCACCCTAAGCCAGGACTGTACCGGGGGAACNGCACGACATTGCATGGGCACATATAGCACGTGCATCTTGTACACATCTTGAAGCACTACGATCAGCACACAATTAAGGCTAAGTTGTAGTCACCCTTCTGACCCCACAGTGAATAAGCAAGCATGAGTAGAAACTGGTCTTGACAAGGACAAAAACTGCAGTTTCTCTAGCTGTGACCCGGCTCTTGTTTTCACCCCCGCGCAGTGAACCCCCTCACACAGTCCTTCACAGAGTCTGTGTGTGGGGGACTTACTTCCATGGCAACTCAACGTGTTCCCAGTGGCGGGGGGGCTCTCCAGCTCCTGCCACATGCTGCTAAACACCATGTGGCAAATTTCTGTGACAGAAATAAAGCCTCATTCTTATTCCTCACTGATCAGACNCGAACCCCCTCGCACAGTCCTTCGCAGAGTCTGTGCGTGGGGGACTTAATTCCATGGCAACTCAACGTGTTTCCAGTGGGGGGGGGCTCTCCAGCTCCTGCCGCATGCTGCTAAACACCATGTGGCAAATTTCTGTGACAGAAATAAAGCCTCATTCTTATTCCTCACTGATCAGACATGCTTCTGTGGTAGGTGGCATCAGCAAGAGCTTGTAGCGGAGTGGGATTCAGTCTGTATAACTAACACTGAGGGAGCATATTTCAAACAAGCATTGCACAATCTTCTCTGGAATCTAATTTGCAATTGTATTAATTGACTCCCAATCCTTCCTCTAAGAGCCACCCTAAGCCAGGACTGTACCGGGGGAACAACGCTGCCACTCAGGCAGGGCGAGGGGTGAGCACAGGGCAGCCTTGAAAGCCTGGTTGCACACAAAGCCACGCTGCAGGCACAGAAGCTGGTCGGTGACCAAGCCTTCAGAGAGTAAATTATTGAAGAACCCCCAGTCTAATATTAGATAAAGCAAAAGCACAAGGACACCCCTTTACTTTTCATCAAAATGATACTAATTATTGTCCAGCCCTTACTCGTCACCTTGCTTGTATGTGCAGCAAGTGGGCCTAAGCTTTCGAAGACTGTTGTAGGTGTCAGTTTTAGGAGGCCAGGGGTGGACAGACAAACCCACTAGTCTGCCAAAAGAAGAGGGTGTTTCAATATTGTA
>VZTO01025238.1:50760-93858 GCA_013400615.1 Syrrhaptes paradoxus
AGAAGAGGAAGCTGAGAGGAGACCTGATCACTCTCTACAACTACCTGAAAGGAGGGTGCAGTGAGGTGGGTGCTGGCCTCTTCTCTAAAGTAACAAGTGATAGGACAAGAGGAAATGGTCTCAAGTTACACCAGGGAAGGTTTAGGCTGGATATTAGGAAAAATTTCTTCACTGAAAGAGTGATCAGGCATTGGAACAGGCTGCCCAGGGCAGTGGTGGAGTCACCATCCCTGGAGGGGCTCAAGAAACGCATAGATGTGATGCTTGGCGACATGGGTTAGTGGTTTAGATGGTGTGGGTTGATGATTGGACTTGATGATCCTTGAGGTCTTTTCCAACCTTAATGATTCTGTGATTCTCTTTTTACACCAATGAAGCCAGAGACACAAATACAAAATTTCCCCATCGCTCTAGTTGGCATCATTGGCTATTTGAACGCTGTGTACCTAGAACTACAGAGGAAGGGAACATGTTCAGCACATACAGAAACCTTAAACACTTCAACATCAAAGTAACAAATTTCACCTGGATCCACATGACTGGGTTTTTTTCCCCCCCTTTAACCTTTCTTTGACATAAAAATCACCAGATTACTACTGCCCTTTTCATAACACAGAGCTGTTGAAGAGCTTCTTGGGAAGAAGCTTCTATTAATTATTTTTTTTAAATTGGGTAATGAAAATACTTCCACCTAATAACACTGAGGCAATCGAACCATTTCAAATGCATCTTTCACAAAAGAATCCAGGCTCTGAGCGGATGTTCAATGGACAAATTTCTACTCAGTTTTCAGTTCAGCAACTGAAAACAAAGACCAATAATGAAATTGTGATAAGGGCAAGCATTGCTACCAGCAAATTAATCGATGAAAACCAAGTTTTCTTAATTCCCAAATATCCCACTATCACACTTTGCCCATTATCCAAACTAAGTAACTATTAACCCTGTTGTGCATTGAATTAACCCTCAGAAACAACTACAGCTAGCAGCTCACAAGAGCATCACTGCACTATCGAGCCATGGCCAGAAAACATCAGAACAACAACAGCTTCTTAAACTGCATACGATCAAATATTTCTAAAATGGAAAACAGTCTGTTAAAGGCCCACAACTTGCTCTGAATTTTACAGTGTGTAACACTGTGTTACTAGAGCACAGTTACTCCCACTGCATGTTTCCCTAGCTAGTACTGCATGGTTTAAGCCCACACGGTTTTCACAGCCAGTACTTCCCTGGACAGTTTACTCATGTAATACTGCCAGAATGTTACAAGTTGTTCTCCTGCGCGAGTACTAACATTCATGAGATAATTGTCAATGGAATGAACACTGGCCTGGTACACTGCAAGAAAAGCAGCTGTTTAGATGGGCCACCCATGACAACAACTTAAAAAAACAAACCAAAAAAACCAAAACAGTCTGCTTAGCAGCCAGTCTTTTGCTTTCAGACTCTACTAAAGCTAGAAAATCTTCTAAGTTCTCCTAAAGCAAGTTTTATTTGCAAGAATGGCAACAGTAACTATTAACACGTTTGAGGCACCTGGGAATTACTGACATGACCTAGGGCTCCGGTGCCAGAGGAACTGCATTGCCGCTGTGAGCCACATATCGACACAACACATCCCACACACTCCCGAGAGCTGAGGCAAGGGAGCTTCCAGCATCACACACAGAAGATGACACATTTCTGGGGCAAGCTCGGCTAGTTCTGGGCATGCACTTGGATTTGACTAAAGGTGGAAAATTCTCTCAATACTGAATGACAGATGACAGGCAAGGGATGCAGACAGGAATGGCCGGGAAACAAAACAAAGCATGTTATGATTGATGTGGTGGAGCACGGAACAAGCAGAAAGAAGCAAAGACAGGCTGACACAGTCCATGCAATAGCCCAGGAAAACTGATCTTTTCAATACAAGATTGGACACAGGCAGAATAAAAGATGCTGTATTGATGAGGCTCTGAAATGAAGACAGTAGGGATATACGGTAAGATGCATGAATAGAAAAAGAAATGCTGCATCTTGGAGACCTGGCAAGATTAACAGCTTGAATGCAATAGCTAGAAAGAGGTCAGAATAGAAGATTACACTCTTGTTACTGAGTTGAGGAACAGACAGGGTGGCAACAACATCCTTAGTGACCAAGAGAGGAAGTGTTCAGGAGGTCCTAGAAAGTATTTTAATGTTGGGGGTTTTCTTGGCTATCCTGTTTTTGACATCCATGGATAACACAGAAAGATAAGGAATGGTCTTCATTTGGGCATTACATGGGTTAGAAGAGAGGAAAAAAAGGGAGAAACAGAGTAGGGAAATACTCTTGAGAAAAGTCAGAGAAAGGAGAGAGGGAACAGGCATGGGTGGAGTTGTGGGGTGTGCAGCAGGTGAGGTCAGAAGCAGCTGCAAGGAAGCCAGTGAAAATAAAATGTGAGAAGAAGGGATGAATAACAGTGCAAGCGACAAGACAAATGTGGTGACTAACACAGGGTAGAGGAAAAATGTGTAATGTACAGAGCTGAAAAAACAGAGAGAATCCCTATAAGAGTTTTTAAGAGAGGTAGCTGGAGAGGGAGAGGAACAGGGGCAAGCTTTATTTTTTGGTTGTTTCTAGACCATCAGATTAATTTCTTTCTGACTATACAGGAGTTTTCAAGAAAGCCATGTAGCTTTGGGCTGTCTGGCATATTCTGTTGAGCCCACACATTATAAAATATGAGTACAGGGTTCTTTTAGTTGTCATCTTTAAAAAAAATTGCATTTGGTTGCAGAGCAGTGTTATGACACTTCTCTGACTGCTCAGACTCCTCACCTCTTACAGTATATACCAGTCTTGTGGATGTAGAAAATAAGAAAACTGCTTACAAGTAAGAACTCTGTAAAGTTCTTTCAAGCTGGCATATAATAATGTTGATTTCAGAATCCTCCTTCATTGTCTTCTGATGCAATTAAAGGGGCCACTGGAGGGCTGGGGAGAACAAGCTCCAAGGAGTATGAGAATAGAAAAAGCTATGAGAGGGTAAAAGACATACATAAGCTGTGTAGTAAAAACAGGCTAGACATTTTTATGTCCTACACAACAGAAAAGTAGGGCAGAAATTTGATGTGCTCAGGTGGCCTTTTGAGGCCACCTTTTCCTGATACCTCTGCTTCAGCAGGTGGGAAAAAATGCAGTACAACACATTGAAGAGCGAGTCTTGATGGGCTGTTCTCCAAGAACCTGCCCCATCAACCAAGAAATTAGTAACAATCTAAGATACAGCTTGGGAGCAAACTTGGTAAGTGACTGTCAAGATGATCAGCAAGGCAAGGATGGGAAACTGATAGCCCCAACAGGAAATGAACGAGGTGCCCCTCTGCTTCACCAGCAAAGCATCTGTTAGGGACAGAGGAACGTTAAAAAACAGGACATTCAGTCCATACCGGACAGCTCAAGCAGCCTTTCTTTTCATAAACCTGCTGACATGAAGACTTGCCAATGGCAAGTCAGTGGAATAGCCAGAAGCAGGATCCTCTCTAAAGATTATACATAAAACCAGCTAGAATTAAGACTGAAAAAAAATAACCCTCATCAACACCTTTCTACATTGCTGTTCCCTACAACTGCACCTGCTCCTCAACCCAAAATTTGAAAGAAGCTAAAATTGATGTTCAGTTGCTGAAGTGGCACACCTCCACTCTTGTCCTCTGAGGTCCTGATCACACTCCACAGCTCTGTGCAAATCTGCCCGACAAGTATGTGCCACATGGATCTGTGCCAGTCAGCCCCGCACTGCTGGGGACAAAGGCCATTCTGTTCGCCTGCCTATGGAGCACGCGCGTGTTCGAGCGTGGGAGTAGCAGGGTTAATGCAAGTAACATTTCCTCATTTTGCTGCAAGGAGCAGGCGTATGACTGACCTGCGCTGGAACAGGGGCTCTCCCAGGGCATGCTGAGGGCACCGAGCAAGGGCTGGCCCCAAGTGCCCCAGAGGGAGGAGGAATCTTTCCCGGATCCTCAGGAAAAGCAGGGCTGCCACTTCAGAAGTTTGGTTGTTCTGGCTGATCTTTCTTCCCTCTACAGCTCCCAGAGTTTTGCTGCTTTTATAAGATATAAATATTTTTATCAGATATTTTGGCAATATTAAACTGCAAGGAACATGCCAATGCCTTCACCACATTAAAGCAAGGCTGAACTTGCTGCTAACTCTGCCCCAGTATACTGAGCGTAGGACAAGGGGCCTTCATCACAAGACAGGGCTGAAGCCAGTAGGGAAGATCTTCTGAGGGATTAACAGTGCTCTCTGAATAGCCAGAAGAGTCAGGAGGGATTTTATTTTTCCACCACAGAGTTCAAATGTCTTCTGGGGATTAGGGAAAAAGAAAACTTTGCAGAGAAGAACTGCTCTAAATCAGGACTTGGAGAGAGGAGAACAAATCCAAGACATGTTCTGATATCAAAACCATGCTAAGAGGAACCTGAGGCACAAGTCTGGTATGAAACCAGATATATTCACTCCTCTCTCTCTATGCAAACATTTAAAACCGGAGTAACCTCTACACTAACCTTTAACCCAGCATTCTTACTCTGTCACATTCCTTCTTTATCCCCTTCTCTCAGCAAATCTTTGTATTCCAATATCCACTTTGTTATTGTGCTGTTATCCATCACAGGTGTTTCTTGAACTAGCAGACTGGGGCACTGACATCCCAAAAACTCAGATGAGGAAAATACACAGTGCTGGCTCCCATCGCCCTCTCTCCATCTTCAGCCTGCTGGGGGAGGATCCCTCACACATAGGACAACCAAGTCCTAACTCTGACGAAGGCATGAGAAAGCAGCTCATAGCAGCCACAACCGCCCATGGTAGAAAGCAGAATTATGGCTCTGGCGACCCCTGGGACCACTTAGCTCCTGATCCTGATGTCTGATGAGACATAATTGCCATAGAGTATATACATAGAGAATATACTGATTTGCTTTAAATCCATTGCAAAAAGCCCTCTGAAACAACCGTGGAAGTCTGCAGGCCTGAGAACTGTAAAAACTAAATCCACCAGGCAGTAAAAGAAGTTACAGTTCTGGCTCCAAACACCGAACATTCACATCTGAGCCTATACAAAGTTACACAAGCACTTGCGGCCAAAAGCTCAGATCCAGGAAAGATATACATCCATCAGGGAACATTATTTCTTGTCCTTGACAGCACTGAGCTTTATACAGTACTCCACATATAAATCATAATTGCTGCCTCTGGACCACAGTTGTCAACCTTGGTTGCATAAATACACAAGACAAAAGTGGGAATTAAGCCCACTGGAAAAAAAAGGGGGAGGGGGAAGTATTTGTTAACCGTTTTCTATTTGCCTTAGCATCACTTGAGAGAGCAATATACTCACATTAAGATATAAAAGTGGTAATAAATCTCCTCTGCCAGATTACACAGGAATGTTATATATTGCTTCCATATGATCAATAATTCTAATTCTGATTTCAGTCTGGAAATCTGTTCTGACCTTAGCATTTTCAACCTATTCTGGACTCTTCTTTAAAAAAGGGATGATAACATTTTGCAACAGTATTTTAATTTTTTTCTGTATTCTGAAATTTGTCCTCATATAGTACATAAGAGATTTCTGTTAATTGGAATGTAGATGGACAATGTGAAAAATGTTACCAAAGATATCATTCACATTTAACAAAATTAAAATATGTTGTTCTGATTTCACCTGCATTAACATTTTATGAGCTTTGGGGTTTGTTTTGGGTTTCTGTTGTTTTTTTTTTTAAGAAAAATAAACAAACACAAACAGTTTACATGTCTGTCTTGTTTAAAATTGGATGTGCTTGGAGGAGCGCTGGGTGAGCCCAGAACGACTTCCCAGTGAGTGATCTGAGAGTTTAGCACAAGAATAATGCTTCAGAGACTCAGCGGTCCCAGATGTATACTGTTGTACACTCCTTGCAAGACAAGGAGAGGACTGCTGCAATAGCTGCTGCCTTTGGTACCAGGCAGGTGTATTGTTTGCACCACTTCCTGAACATTTTTCTGTATTAATTACTTTATTAAACTAGAAACATATATGTTGGAACCAATTAACTTAATTGCATCTTGCCAACAAGTTCTGGTTAGCACAAATATCTGTAACATACTACAACACTGCCACTTTAAAACATAAGGCAATGGTGTTACGTGTCATAGATAAAACCCTGGCCTGCTGAAGCCGATGAGTCATGCATTTTCTCAGGAACAAGGCTTCACATACCAAATTCCAAACTTATCAAACATAGATCCATAAGAGATAAGGAAAAAATAGGGAGTCTTGCCATTAATTTCCAAACATTTAGTGCTTTGCTTTCACAAGATGGGGACGATACTGTTCATTTAGCTGCAAGGGGCTAAACACTCCACATGTTGAACTGCAATAGCATTTCTTTCAGAGCACAGAGCCGTATGGACCCTTCACAGAGCAGGACAGAACAAACACTTTGGACACATCGCATATACCCAAGCCAACAGGACGAGCTTACTTGCCCAGGCCAATTACTTGATAAGCAGTACAGTCTTCCTCGCTATCACCATGATCACTCAAGAGCTGGGCAGGCAGGTTTTTTATATGCTTAATCCCCCATGTTCTCAACTTCAGTCTACATATTACACTTTTCATGAAGCTTGAAGCTATGTCTGACCAATACATAGTATTTCTGCACTGGAAGGACAGAACCACAAAGCATTTGTAGTATAGATTTTTCTCCTGCGGCATTTTATCTAAGTATACTGTGAAAACAACAAGATATAAAGATAGGGTCTTTATCTGGAACAAACACAAAGTAAGCTCAACCAAGTACAATCTAAACACAAAAGTCTCTTTTCACGAGCATCAAGACTGCATTTGAAAGAATGTCAAACAGTGCCCCAAGAAAATGGCTTCCCCTGCCTCTTTTCTCATCCCAATCCCTTATTATTACTTTTTGATTGATTTTTCTTGGCTCTTACACAGTCTCATGCTGATCTTCTTAGGTGGGCTCTATACAACCTTCCCAGCTTTCTTTTATCCCTCTAGTTTTCTTGCCAATAAATTATTCTAGTTTTATGAAAGGTTTCTTTTTTATTTCATAACCATTTCCTTTTGATCCAAAATGAGCTAAATCTCAGTGGTTGGGTGTTCTGTTTTTTGATGCAACACTTGGTCTGCCAAATGCCTTAAAAATGCATTTCAACCTTCTCTGTTTATTTGAAAGCTGCTTCTTCCAAGAATGCCAAGAATAATGCAGTTGCCATAGTTTCCTTATCCACGACCAATAAAATGCAATTTGGAATACAATAAAACAGACAAGACTACTCACAAAATGTGACTAAATGATTGGACATTGACATCTTCACCCTATGTCACTCCTTGCACTGCAATGGAAAATACTCAAGACTAATCAATACACAGCTTTTGGTCGAGCAGGGAGGATAGCCTGTTCGATTGCCAGCTATTTGAGATATTTCAGTTCCAACACTTAAGGTGCCTGTTCACGTAAAATCCACACCTCACAGATTTAGTATTTCACCTCAGATTTTGTATTTTGCTGTACTCTTTTGTTCCAAGAAGTGATTGTGGAGGAAAGCACTTTGCTAAGGCTCAGTGAAGCTAACTGATGGATTAATTACCCGTAGGAACCATTTAACAAAGTAAATACTGTACTGCCTGTTCTTATGGTTTCGTTGGCCCCTGAACAGGCAAGCTTCTAGGGAACAAGCCAAAAATAATCTTTTTTCTTCCAGTCAGCGGGCCAACAAAACCCCACATATGCTTCAAAGCCTATACAAATTACACCTGCTTTGGGTACATCCATTTGCTTTCCTGATTAGAAGTTAAATTATGGAATTTTACTCTAATAAAATGAACTTTTAAGAGAAGAAGGAAAAACAATTGTTCTCAATAATAACAAATTATGAAAGAGGAAACCACAACATGCATGATGAATATACAGGCCCACTGCCAATTTTTTTCCCTGATTTTTAAGAGTTGTAAAGATTTCCTTTAGAAAAGTAAAATACTTTGCCTTTTCCAATCCAGAGGATGTTCTGTTTGATGAGACACACTAAGACGACTTATCAAGGCAAGTACCTGAAGAGGAGGCAAGCAGAATCCTCCTCCCAAACTCTCAGCACACACTATGGGACTGACTCCTGTGGTGCCTGGGACTCTCACAAACACAACACCAGGTAAACATGGGAGAATGCAACTCGAGATTTTCTGGTGTTCTATTAACATTTGCTTGCCAGTGACAACAGCACAAAACAGTTGAGGTTAAATCAAAAAGCTCTGGCCATGGTTTGATAACCCCTGGATGTAGGCAGTAGAGCAAGAAAATATAGCAAGTCTCTTCCTTACCTCAGGCACCCAGGGCTGTAGTCAGGGATTCTGAGCACTAGGAGCAGGAAAACTGCTAGAAGAGCATTTACTGGTTTTGTTTTTGAAGAAAAGCCATTATCCTCACAGTGTAGCTTTCAGGAGCTTTTGCAGACCCCAGAAGCACCATCTATATACCAGCTGTATATATATAACATTCAGGCACAAAGCCCCAGTCAATATTGTTTCAGTTATAGCCTCACCACAAGAAAATACAATACATCTTTTATTCTTGCCTTCTCATCTTGTGAGGATCATATAAGAGTATGGGGAAGAGAGAAAGAAAGTGTAAGAGTGCAAGAGATCACTCATATGGTGAACATGCTCCACTCTTCCAATTAAAATACTTATTAGTTCACCTCACTGAAAAAGCACTCTGTGTGTAACAGGATGCTAGTTCTAATGTAAGAGACAAAGCCATTATATTTTTGCAGAAAAAAACATCTTAAATCTTGTTAACATGTTGTTCATTGCATCAGTTAAAGTAAGTAGCACATTTTTAAATTGCTGATCTCAATTTAATCAGTGTCAGTACTACAAAAGAAAGTAGCTAAAAGCACCAACTAAAAAGGCATGTCTTTCACATCCCTAGAGTGAATTTGCTAGGGAGCATGAAGCAGCACTGAAGACTAAGTCTACATTAAACTTTGTACCCTTCTCAGCTACCAATAAAGAAGTATGTAGACCAGGTTTTTTTCAACATTTCCCTTATGCCTTCAGTACATCATATTTCGAGTCTCACACCAGCCCTGACTGGGCTTCTCATTAATGTTTTTAAACTTCCCATCCAAAACCACCTAAGAGCAGAGTTACCTGCTAAGGACCTGTGGCTCTGCATTACCTTACATCGCTGTCCTCTACTGTTAGGGACACCGCCTTGATGGAAGGCACAGACCCTCTCATTATCCAGTTATAGGTGGCACCCCCAGTAAATGACATTTGAGGCCCCATCCACTTTGCCATTATCAGTTTGGTTGCTGACCTTTCTTACAGTTCACAACAAGAACCAGCATCCTTCCTCATCCTGCCTGTCAGAAACCAACCAGCGCAATACCTCATTGATGGCAAGCTGCTCTCCACCTCCCCCAGCGTGGCCGTAGCGGTGGCTGGAGCTCCGGAACTCCTCATACAGGTCCTCTTCACTTCCCACATCGTCTGTTAGAGCTGTCTTATCCAGTGCCCCATCAGCAATCACTGCAACAACAAAAAGAACAAAATGGTATAGGCCACAAGCTCCTCAGCAGCACGGCATCAATTGCATGAGCTTGGCTGACGTAAGGGACACTATAACACAGCATAAAGGGAAAAAAGGTAAGGAAACTATATAGGCAACTTCAGGGCACACTTCCAGCCTGGTGCATGCCCATTTTTCAGAGAATTTTTCTTCATTCATGTTTTGTCAGCATAAATGATTGTGTCTTTTTCTCAATTGTAAAGTAGGATTTAAAAAAATTGAATGACTTCTGCACATTGCAAAGAAAAGATCAAGAAAGAATAAGAAAACAGGCTCTGAAAAAAGGCACAGAACAGACACCACGCAAACATGATTTCATTATGACATTGCCGTGTTGACAGGAAACTTGACTAGGTAACAAGCTCATGTCTGCCAATTCATACCTTGATGATTATGATTTACCAAATCCTATCAGACCAAGGAAACACTCAGGCTTTGGGAAAAATATTCACCTTCCTCTTTGTCCACGTATTTATTTAATCAGAGAACCCTTTTTGTTGCCTAAAAGGGTGTTTGCTACAGGAGTATCCATTATTACCACAGGAGGGTCATTCTGCTCAGCACAGCCCCAACTAAGCTACAGATAATGGAGGGTTAGAAGGCTGTAGCTAGAACAAGCACTGAAGTCTCAAGATATGAGCACAAGCCCGAGAGAAATAAAAATAGAGCATTTATACTCCTTGCACAGAAAAAAAAAGCATGTCATCTGTTTCATAGGCAGGAATCTTCTCCTAAGGTCTGCTCAATGTATTACAAATACCCTTCAGTGGCACATTGACCAACCACTCCATCATCCCATACCTGTCTAGGCTACTGAGCACAAGCTTTCTGTTCTCAAAATCTGCGAAAAACGTCAATGATTAAACAAAACATTTGCTGACATATTCATCTGGATTAGCAATTGCTAGGACAACAGTTTCCATGACAAAGAGGTGGGCTTCACAAAGATTTCTGTGCATGAAGTGAGTAACTAACACAAACATGATGCAGAAGACAACAGCTGATGTAACTAGTCATCGCTTTAGTTTAACGGACTTCTACAGCTAGAGCAGTAGAGCTGAACGAAGTGAAAACACAGACACTGCTATCAGCACTCCTGGTGACAGTCTTGGCTGTCCAAGTTACACATGATGTCACACTCAAAGTTTTTGCAGAACAGGTGCAAAATAATTTTGAGCTTGATCTTGTACAGCTTGGATAGGAAAAGCACCAGTCAGAGCCAAGGGACAGATAAGCCCGTTCTTGAGCCCTCACTTCACTCCATAGCACACTTGTGAACCTAATTGTGTCAATGGGCCAAGAAGAAGTGCATAAGGCTTCATTCGCTTATTGTTACCTGAAAGCAAATCTTCCCAGTAATACAAAACAAAGTGCAGTCAGAGGTTACAGCAAGACCTGCGAAGATTGTCCGCATCAATACTTTCATTACACGAGGTGTTCTGTTAAGGCTGTATCACTTGATTACTTCTAATAACATGGTGAGGTGTAAATGCAGTGTAGCAGCTATCAGCTCAGTGCGGTAACCTGACATAGAAATGACTGCGGCAGAGCTATTTTTGAACTAAATACTTGATTGTTTGCGCTTTGAATTCAATAAATACACATAACACAGCAAAGACACATTTATTTTCTAAACCTGGAACTCCACTCAGTATTGACGGCAGTTCAGGACATGGAGGTGCATATGAGCTTACGATTAAAGCAGAATTTTCTGTGGAAGTGTGTAACTACCCAACCATTCCACTTTAAGTGACATTTCACAAAAAAACAAGTATCCCCATAGCTTTGCTCTGGCACATCATATCATTATATAGAAGTTCTCTGTGGAGAATATGCCAGTGCTATAGATTGCATATAAGGCAGTTCTGAGGCTACAAGCTAGCCCATCAACATAAAACTCCTTAAGTTTATTAATGCAACTAATCTTCTCATTTTATGCAGAACTACCATAATTTACACTTCTTAAGTTTATTTTTTCTAAAAGAGTGTTAAAACATCACTTTTTGCTCATGCACTCTCTGAAAAGCATTTGTCTGATAGTAATGAACAACTTTCAGTGTATTAGTATGGGAACAAAAACAAATTAGAAATGTTTTTCAAGAACAAATAAAAATAAATCATTTATAAGAAGGGAGTTATCAGTCAAAACTTTCGTTGCATTCCTCTGATCTCATTCTTTTACCTTATTTTATGCAAGACTTCATTGCTTTTGCCTTATGGACCACCTGCTATTTTCACTGCTAAAAGTAATTTTCAGCATGAAAAATATTAATTGACATTTTTAAAGCTTTTGGTTTTTTTCCCCCCCACAATTTCCTATTTGTTCTCCAATATGTGCTTAGATGAAAAAGCAAGAGCTCCAGGGAGATATTTATCTGTATTACTTAAAATGCTCTATACTTCTGCTAAGTGCCTTGAAAGCTGTGTTTGCTTTTACTAGAGATCTGTTTTTCTTCTCTGATCTTACCAACCTCATCAATTTTCTGCAGTCTCAAAATGTGCTACTGCATTTTGGATTAGTTCTCCCGGCAGAAAAGTCCTCATGGACGTATTTCACTAAAAAACGCCTTTCATAGTCACACGGAAGTTCTCAATCCTTGAGGAAGAATGGCCCAAGATAGCCATTATATGGTTTCCCAAGCTAACTGATGTTCCTGGGAAGAATAAAACTAATGAAAAACAAGAATTTGCTCTGAAGCAGCCTTATATGGGAGACATTATTACAAATAAATCAATAAAACAGTAGTATGGAATGGTGACCCAATGCACTAGAAATCCACCAAGGAAGTAGGAGAATGAAGGCTTTTAACGTAGGTAAACATGTTTAACATGCATAGCATAAACTAGGTCAAGTAGAAAAGCAGCAAGCACTATACAAAAATCTTTAAAGACAAGTTAGCAGACATTGCTGAAATAGTCTATCAGCTTCCTCGGCAGCGCAGCACTAGCCGGACACGGAACTATTAAGCTGCATGGTAGCTGACTCTGATGCCGCATTCCTGCTGCCCCAAGAGCTCAGCTCAGATTAACACTGAAACCACTGGTACGGTCACAGCTGGCCTCTCCCTGTCTCTCTGAAACAACTGATCTGATCTGTCCCGGGCAATCAGGCAACACCAAAGAACAATAGCTCAAGCAGACTTCTCCATATTTTATACATCTGTCCTGATAAATTTCACTAAATATGGCAACAGATCCCATACATAGGAACACAGGGAGGGGTTGTCACCAACATTTAGTACTACAACATTCTGTGCAAGTATTAAAACTCTGCTTTATACTGCTGTTAGTCCAAGCCCAAGCTCAGGATTTATGTCACTAAAGTACAAAAGCAGATGGATAATTCTAGCAATAGTAGCTCATAAAAGAATGCTGCACAAACCCTCTCATGCATCTGAATAGAGAATAAGGTGTCAAGAGCCCGACTCCACAAAGAAATATCTTGAGGATATGAAGCAGCAAAAGTCATAAATGGCACTGAAAACAGCAACTGGCACAGGTGGGCTGTGTTCAAGTGCCTGAGCAGACAGCACTGAGACAAGAGATATTCAAGGACAGTCACAAGAACAAAGGGAAGGATTCTATAAAAATCAAATAAAGCTTGATCAAAATGGTCCAGAGGAAGAAGGTATATGGGATCCTCCTTTACACCTTTCTACAGACTGTGGGATGCAGGCAGAAGCAGTCAGCAGTGGCCAGAGTCCTTGCTGGGCTCTGCTTGTGCCCTACCTTGCTGAAGGGGAGCATGTAAAAAGTTAACACCAGGCAAACCTGAGAGGTTCTTCTCCTACACAGTTAGAGCTCTCCACCTCATCAGAAAGGCATTGGAGCCATTACCAGCTCTGTGGTGTCACACAGACATCATTCTGTGCCTGCAGTCAGGGATACGCCATGCAATGGCTGCAGTATCAACCATGGCTGGGCAACTCAGAACCACCCCAGGCAGTGCCTTGCCAGCTGCATCCCGTGTACAGGCTAGTGAGGATAATTTGAAATGCATACAGGCACCTGCCTGCATGGTAGGATGTTTACTCTTGGGAGCTACAATCAAGCTTATCTGACACTGGAGAACAGAACAGCTGGGCTGCACTGGGACAGCCTCGATTATTAAGATCAAGATTAAGCAACAGAAGATGGTGGGGAGGGAAAAATGACAGAAGACTTGTGTTGTTCATCTAACTGGTGGGAAACCAAAAGAAGTTGGAATTAGATGATCTACTGAAGATAACAGACTGAAAATTAATATTAATCATAGTCCAGAGTTAAGACTAGTGTCATGTACTACAGGTGATACTGTTCACCATGTCTGAACTCCTCTCCTGTCTCAAAGGATGGACATGCTTCACACACTGAAGTGCCAGGAATTAGTGAACCCAAGTTGTTGTTGTTGTTGTCGTCCCAGAAAAAAACAAACCTACCAACACAAAAAACAAACAAACAAAAAATCCCACCCACCCTCTCATTGGAGAAACACAGAATTTCTAGAACAGTTTCCTTGGAGCAGCTGGGCACTGCAGCCCCAAATCTAGTACAGCCTCTTAGCAGACATCTCTTAAAGTCACACAGGTTTATGTCTCAGCTGGAATAAACCCCAGTAGCTACCCAGTTGGTGAGGAGCTCCAGCCATGTGTCCAGGTCAGAAGCCTGAGCAATGAACCAGGACTGAAGGAAAATGGGCTAGAGGCAGTTTCCCCAAAATTTTGGTTCTCTGTTTTCACTTGACTTAACAGCCTGCAGCTTTTAGGGGTAAGGCTGGGACAGGAATCCCTGATGATTACAGACAGCTTTAAAAGCCAAGAGCATCCACAGTTTATTAAAAGCACGTTGTATTAATGAAAAAGGGAACAACTGTTCTGTATTTGAAGTATCTCTCTTCGAAGTGCATTTTTTCAGTATCACATCCACACATTTGTCTCTGTAACGTTTACATTTAAAATAATTCACTGAAATAACAGTAAGAGCCTGATTTACACTCACAGAGCAAATTAATTCAGAGCTAACATCATTTCCTCTGCCTCACTGAGCAGAGATTGCTGTGGCTGTGTACAGTGCCCACAGGAAAGTGCATCGCAGCTGGTGAAGGGAGTACTTCAGGAGATTTAAGGTAATAAACCAACAAAAGGGGGGCGTGGGGTGGGAAAACCAAACCCAGACTACATTGCCCAGGTGAAAAGAGCACCTCCACCCTCCTCTTCACCCATTCTGAATTGCGAAACCCTCATGTCCCTTAGAAATAGCTGCCACAGTAGTGCTGCAGCCTCCATCAGTCCTGTTCTGAACTATGTGCTTCATTCATCAGCTGCTTGATATACGGAGGTCCCTACGCAGCTGCCAGAGTAAAATCCATCAGAGTGATGTCATCCCACTGCCGCCCCAGCAGTGCAATTCTCCAGCTCTTTACTGTGCTGATGGACCCTCTCACATCTTTCTGTGTACAGTTGTGGGCCAGTTTAACAGGAAGAGGGAAGTCTGGCAGGGAATTAGCAACAAGGGAGCAATGACCAGTTACTATGAGCTTTGTTGGGGGGCGGGGGGGGGGAAGAATGGGGAGGAGAAGCAGAAAACATTTAAGAGGAGAAAGGAAGCTTCATCATCACCATTTTAAAGAAATATTAAGATGGGAAAGGATTCAACATAACAAAACTAAATTAACATTTTGGTATAATGCCACAAATTGAATTGCTGTTGTGAATGAAACCAGTTCCTAATTAGCTGAGGCAAAGAGCAAATCCATGCTCAAAAACAAAAAGGACACAGTTCTTCAACGGAAAGCTGAGCGCATGTCCTCTGTGGGTCTGCTGGGTGCATCACCCAGGGTAACATTCATCAGCAATAATGCACTGAGCCACCCACTCAGGTTTCAAGAGTTTTTAAATCCCAATTAGAATCTAAATGACTTGCAGGGAGGCTTAAGGGAGTTCTCAGCTCTCTCGGGTAGTGGAGATAATTATGGGGAAGAGAGATGTGGATTATGAATGGCTCTGCAGCTCTGACTCCCACGTTACCCCTTGCTACGCACTTGCAGCTTGGTCTGCTTTGCCTTGGCAGCCATGCGGCAGAGAGCTGCCCCCAGCCCCTTACTTGCTGTTGAGCGAGGGGGAGCAGTTTAACTAGATACAAAGAAGAGTGAAAGTGATGGGAAAAACAGATAGGAAATCACATAAATGTACCTTATTGATCCAAAGCCTGATCCTTCATTGAAATCCCCTCTGTTGTACTGCGTACAAACTATTAATTCACTGGCCACATTCCTGTCACAGCTAATGACTTGCAAAAAAAGCAGGCATGTCTTCCTGCTCTATATATTTGTTGTTTATTTGCTCAGGTCTTATTACTCATCCATACTGACCTGTTTGCTCTCATTTTCCAGATGGACGTCTTTGGAAATGCTATTTGCTTTATGTCTAGATGATGTTGAACATGATGGGGCCAATTCTAGTTTAGTCCTTTAAGCCCTATCACAGTCTAAACATTGAATCCATCATAGCAATCAAAACTAGCAGACAGATCCCTTCTAGTATCCAGGCACGTTCTTCACCATATCATCGGTAGGATGTAATGGTTGGAACATCTGGTGTGTCATTTACTGCCCCAACAAGTCTTATTCATTGAGTTAGCCACTATTTAAGGGGGTAGGAGGTGCGGGGGGAGAGGAGTAAAAACTGTCCATCATAATTTTTTGAAAGTTTCCTCTGTGGAGGTTTACAATGATTGTGCTTCTTGTTTCTAACAAGTAACAAACACTGACATTCCAAACTCATGCTGAATTTTTACCTGTCCATTTAACTCTGCTTCTCAGCCCTGTGCCTGCTATGCCTTGCAGTAAAAATCAAACGCAGACCAAACTCCCCTCCCTTGAAGTGAAGAACAACAACAAAGCTGTCCCTTCATCAGACAACTGCCTCCCAAAATGCTGTCAGGCTGCTGGCTGGGAAACAACATATCTGACACTGTCTAGCAGAGCGTGATCAGAGTCAATTCACATCAGTACTAACCTTGGACGAGCTTTCAGCTCACCTGCAAAGATGAAAATACCATATCTGTGTCTCCACATCCACCCACTCTTATCCAAAAGTGTAACGGCTGAGGAAACTCAAGCAAATGAGCCAGGAAATAAGAACAACAGTTATTTACAGTGGGTAACACCTACTTCAGCAAACATAGGAGATAAAAGCAACATCAAAGAGTTGGTAGTGCAGCGGACAAGTCTGACAAACGTGAATGTGAAAGGGTTTTGTCAATAAGATTTCAGGTATTTTTAAATTTATTTATTTATAGGAGAGCATCTGCTCCAGCTTTTTGAAACCTTATAAGTGCACCCCACAAGTTGGAAGATCAGCAATCTGGCAAAAAAAAAAGACACACTGTTTTCTTAAAAGATTATTCCCACAGATTCCCCTATATGATCTCAATACCTGCCACTACTCTAGTGCATGGTTATGTGTGGTGTCACTCCTAAAGGTCACCTTTGGGCCTCTCTCAACTTTTGCTTGCACAAGTATGTAACACTTGCCTGTGGGAACATGCAGACAAATGAGCCATGCTATCTTATTGCTACCAAAGTCCCAATTCATACTCAAACATACTGAAACTCTGTGTTTTAATCTTCTTTTTCTCTTCCAGAAAGCAAACAAAAAGTTCAAAACAATTCAGATATAACCAATGCTTCTAGTCATCACCAGTCCTCAAATGAAGGCCTTGAATAAAAAACATTCCCCCATATTCTCTCAGGAATTGCTATTCCTCCTACCTCTGAAGCTATTTTCCAGGGACTTAACTGGAGTTTTCTTAATGCAAGTGCTGTTATCTCCCAAATCTGCCCTTGTCTGTTTTAATTATATTGTTTTAGCTGGGATGTTTGCTCCACCTCTAAAACAGCTTCCTAAGAGCACTCACAGGAGAGTGTTAGCAACCCAAGCTATCACAGGCTCTCACAGTGCCTCCTTTCCTGTACCTGTTACTTTATTAAACAAAGGAAAGAATGCAAACATGCTGTAAGAAATTACTGTTGATTTATATTTCCAAATATTCTGTGCTTTTTTATTATGTTTTTACATCCAAGTACACTCTCAAAAGACCAAGAGCTTGGAAGTTAAGTCTTTGCTAAAGATTTTATTGCCAAAAGCATACATTTTTCTTCAGTCTTAAGTCACCTTCTAGAAACAAGAAAATTCCTCTGTATACTAAGCTTTAACTACTGGCCTGGAGAAGACCATGCTGTAGAGAACAGTCAGGTCATTTTTATGTAGAATTGTCACTGGGAAGTAAAACAATTCATATCACAAAAGTCTTTAAAATGTTGCACCCAGTCATGCCAACTTTGCATAGACATATCCACTTCCTTACGCTATTTTCACTACAGTCAAACCTGGAACAGGAAAAAAAAGACATAGGTCCTTCTTATAATGGAGTAATCCACTTTACAACTGGAACAATAAAGAACGAAGAATTTAGAACCCTTGCCAATGCAGCCACCTTTGGTTAAGACAAAACTATTTCACACCAGGCCTGCAGACCTATAGCTAGCTAACCGATACGATGAATAGCGCAGATGAACTGGATGCATACCGTTTCCAGCAAAGTCAGCACAAAGAGCTGCTGCTTGGCACCTCTGAAAAGCAGGCTGTTTATACAAGTGTCTGAAGACGGATTTAAGAGGCTAACTTTGAACACTTAAATTTGAAAAATGTGACCTTTGTTTTCTCCCAGAATTCTGCATAATGCTATAAATCTAGTCTTTATCTTTGTGAAGCTATCCAGGCTGACAAGTGGCTTATATCTATGAACTTGTACTTCAGGAGTAATTAAAAATGAATGCTATGAGAAGACTTTCAATTGCTCTTGTGCATTATCAAGTATAAGTCTCAAGGGGCAGCAAGATTGTTTCGTTGACATTGTTTTGAATGACCAGCCTTCACGTAACACACAACAGATATTCTGCTTTCGTACTGGGGCTAGTCTTTTCATTACAAATACTGGTAAACCTGCTTTAGCTTTAGGAAATCCCTCTGTCCCTATTTATATTTTAAGCTGAGTTCTAAGAAAATCCCTGAGATCAAGCTACCCAATATTTCTGAAGGGAAAACAGGAAATCAAGGATTAATGTAATTTAACTACGATTGCCATGACAGCTAAGGGGTCAGGCTCTTTGCAGCACACACATTTGGGTCACACAACACCGGCCAAAGGAGGCAAAGTCAGGGTGATCCTTCTTTGGCGTTATTCAGAACAGAGTTGGGAGGTCAGATCTAAGCAAGCTACAGGAGAGATGCTAAACATGGTCAAGCATAATCTGGTCTTTATATCCTGAGTAGACAAAGACACAAGAGCAGCTTCACTGGAAGATGGGTACAGAATAGGGGGGTACCCCATTAGCTCAGTTTAGAGGGACCTCACGGACAGAGACAAGGTGGAAATTTCAAACTCACTCAGCCATTGCATATTTACAGTTCTGTGAGAGTAAACTTCGCTGCCATAATCCAGGACTGACTGGTTTTAATATCCAGTGCTGCCATATCATCTGTGCTGAACACCAGCTCTACAAACTGATGGAAGAAGAAGGTTGGAGTACAGAGGTGACCTGGATGAGAGGATGGTGCAGGCTCTTGCCCTCGCTGCATGGCTAGGAGCATGCTTCACAGCAGCTCCAGCAGTGGTCCCTGCACCAGTCAGCCCTTGCTACCCCTCCTCCCCAGAGCCTCCAGACTTCCCTGCCAGTGATATATATGAAAATGAAAGACACCAAAAAAATTTCAAACTGTACATGGACAGCAATATTCTTATGAAATATGTTTAAGAACTCAAGAACAGGCCTGATAGACTTATACATTCCATACTACTCACTATTCACTGTAGTGGGAACAGAGCTGCCCACTGTGAAGTATTTGCTCCCTGGGAATCGGAGGGTGCAGATAGGATATATTACTGCTAATCGAATGTACAGAATTAAGCTCAAGATATTGAACCTGTTGACTAATGCATCTCAATAAATTTTCAGATATCATAAGGGGGAAAAAAAAAAAGACTTCACATTCAATAATTTTAAGTTTCCTAGGAAACTGGTGTGAGAAGGTAACTTCATACAGTGTTTTCACAACATTCAGCCCTGGGTCTGGATTATAGCTGAACATATCAGATGCAATCTTAGAAAACTCTTCCAAGGTAAGTGTTATTCCTCTTGGAATACATCAAGCATTCAATTCAAAACCATTATTAATCACCCCTTTAAAAGAAGAAAGCATTCTGGCAAGGTCACATTGGCCAGGGTGTCTTTAATAGTTAAATTCATTACTTAGGATGTTTACTGTGGGCTTCAACAAGGAAATAAGGAGAGCAGAATTGGTAAGATCAGCATTTCAGCAAATCATGAGCCTGAGATGCCAAGTGTACATTTTGAATTATGAATTCAAAATGACACATTACCACTTACAGATCACTGGATGCAAGACAGAATCTTCTGGAAGCTTTGGAGACTGATTTAAAAGTTGAACCCATCCCCAGCTGAAAACAGTAAAATTAAGTGGCAAAAGTATATTAACACAGGCAGCAATGTAATCTCAGCACTAACTAATAAAAGAGCATTGCTGATTAGCAGTGACCAAAGTGAACAAGGTCTCTTTAAAAGGTAAGAGAAGATGAAGCCTTTTCAGAAGTCACATTATCTAAAGCAAGCCTATCCTTCTTTTCACTAGTACATACCATGTACAGTCAAATGCAGCTCTACCTAAGGGACATGCCAGAAAAGGGACATTCCTCTAAAGAGACAGCTGAAGCAGTCAAAATAATCTTGACATTAGTGGTGTAACTTGCAAAAGAAAAACAGGCTAAAACAAGGACAGTACCTTCCAGAGCAACTCTGTTCATGTGTTCCAGTGCACAGCACCAGCCAACAAACCTGTAGTTCTTTATCAATTGTTTGAACTTATAAAACAAACATAATAATCCTTTCACTTAAAGGCAGACATGTAAAATCTCACCTTTTCTGTGATTAGTCAAAATGCAAAACATTTAATTCCACAGTGCTGCTGTTATTGTTTCCATTTATGAATTGATTCTCATTTAGATCCCATATGCCACCAATGAGAATAGGAAAACGCTTTGTTTCTGACCAGAAACTGCATACTTACTCTTTCCCAACCCTTAGCTTTTCCAAAGCATCTAAAAAAATACAAATAACTTGCTCTGGGCTCACAATTCCATAAAAACATTCTAGTTTTCCAAACATCTTTCCAGCTACACTGTATGTAACTGAGGAGCAGGGGAAAAGAAACAACTAACTCAAGCCCTTTGCCACCTAGCTTTCAAAAGTGCTCAATGTATACAATTAATTTTTTCCTCAAATACACTGAAGGATGTGCTGTGGTTTACTACTTACACAATTATTTCATCCTTCAGTGTCTAGAAGTCACTGCTGCTCAGACCTAAAGCAAATGGCAAAGGAACTCTTTCAGTAACAATTTGCCAACTTAGAAGTCAAATTTAAATTAACCTTATTTTACAAAGGTCTTATACCTGATGCACGTTCTCTTAGGATAACGAATCTAAGTGTCCAGTTTCTCCTTTCCATGACAATTTAACCAAGCTGATTTCTCTATCTTTGGAGCCTATTTTTTGCCTATGTGCTTTACTCTCATATATTAAAATTGGATCTTTTGAACAAAGCAACACAGATTCTCCAGGCTCAAATCCTATAAGCTGGTAGTTTTAGTACCATTATTCCATTTTCAAATGAAGTTCCAAGGAAAACAAAACCAATCACCCCATATTTACAAAAAGACTTTTCTCCAAAGAGAAAACTGCTACCAAGCAGGATGTGGTTGAGGTATATAAAAAAAAATTAATAATAATTACGCAATGAATGGGCTACTTGTAAATATCTGTGTATTTTAAGTTGGCTGATGACATAGCCTGGACAAAGTGTAAGCACAAAATCTTTCAGTTTAGATTATATTTCTGTGAAATCAAGCTGCTGCCTTGTTTTCATATTCATCATGAATGGTTCTGTGCAGTAGCATCTTCTTCTAAGTTAAGACATAGCTGTTGTCTCTGTCTTGTAGGTTTAAGTAATTTTTTTTTCAGCTTTGGTGGTATTCCCCTGCAACAGAAGCCCAACTTCATCATTTCTGAGTGACAGACTATGCAATGCAGCATTATTACATCAAAGGACAACACTGACCTATCAATAAAGGAAAGAGTCCCCCAGGAGACTTCTGTCAAAAGATAAAAATTTCTTCCTTCAATAAAAAATAACCCCTTTAAAACAAATTCCCAGAAGATATCCATCCAGCCCGGAAAGCCATCTATCTATGCTTTGACAGTGACTGGTGCTCTCAGCACCAAATCCATTTGTTTTATTTGACAAGTACAGAGTGTGTGAAGAGTGACCTACAGAAACCAAGAGGAGGAAGAACCCAGCAGGGCAAGGCACACATTGCGTGCTGTACTGCCATGCACACCACGGCAGGTCTGGAATGGCTCTCCTTAGCACTCATTCTCCATATTTTTCCCCATAAGCAATCATGGGAGATACTGGTCTACTACTTTTCAGTTTCTGTAGAATCTAGAGTTCAGGAACAGAAGAGAATAGCGAGAATATTGCTGAAATATTCCAAAGGAGCTTTAAAAGAGGATTATTCTAGTGATTAAAATCAGTGAGTGAGGCACGTACTGGGGATCACAGAAGTTTAGTGTGCTGCAAAATTCATGAAAAAAATTAGGATGCGTTTTAAGTCCACAAGGCCATGCGGGTGCATCAATGACAGCTATTCCACGCACATACATTTGGTATTTGGCGTACTGCATTCAGAGCGTATGGCTGAACTGCAGCACACAGTATTAGCCTGACATGGGGGGTGATGCCGCAATGCAGTGCCTTTGTGAGAGCCTAGAAAAGCAAAATGATTAACAAACCTCAGCCCTTACTCTTGCTGGAGACAGCCAGCACTGCTGACAGCTGCAGGCCTATACAGGACAATGGCAGATAAATGCAAAGACAACACTCTTCAGCCATCCAGGTATGCCCCTTCTACTCACAAGCTAGCCCAAAGTAAACCCACAAATCTTTACAAATTAGCTTTTTGTTTATAGCAACAAACTGTTGACCCCCTGTTCTCCCCTTCTTTCTCGCAGTTCTGCAGTGACCAGAAGAAAACCAGAGGAAGAGGGAAATAAGGACCCACATCCCCCTGTAGCAACGCTCCCGGACAGCAGCGCCTTCATAGGGGCTGTCAAGCAGCAGATAGAGCCATTATACGTGCAGATGATGTATATAAAACTCTTTACAGTCCTGTTTCCTCACACCTTGATTAATTACATTTCTGTCTGCCTTCTTTCCTTTTGAACACAAGTGTAAGGGACAGGCTCCGAAAATGGGACTTTTTTCCCCTCAAGTCCCTTCTGAACTCAGCAGGTGCAACTCCACTGAAGGCAGGAAACTCCCATTTCTAGCCTATGTTCCTGGCATCTGCTTATCTTTCCTGCTGAAAATGTAGCAGATGTCATCAAAGTGTATCAGAACTTAAACAATCCCCTTGACTCCAGCATGCCTTCGCTGTAAATACAGCCTGAGCTTGTTTGAACTGGAAATTGTTGTTCTTGGGAATAATTGCTCTGTACACAGCACTGTCTCAAATCGATTCCAGGTCACATTTTCTGACCCGTATGAGTTTTCATTACTAACCTCACAGTAACCTTAAAGGTTTGAGCTCATTCACCTCACCAAACTGCACAGATCCTTAGTTGCATAATCTCAGAAGTGTCAACTGCAAAACAATCGAAATAAGCACAACTGTGCTTGCCTTGCTTCAATACAGCATGGCATTTCCAGTCTGATAAAGGTTAGAAAGCTCTCTCAGAGGCACAAGAAAAATGCTCTCCATGTACACATATCTCTTTTAATGGTGAACAGACTGAAACTAGATGGGAGGGACGAAAAGAAACTGCAAGGAGAAGGCTCCTACACTCCCAGTGACAATGCTGCAGGCATGGCTGTATACAAAACACGTTTGATTCTCCTGGGCCTAGCTATTGCTAGAACGTGTGAAAAGTTGACCAAAATCAGCCAAACCCCAGTGAGAGCTGAGTTCATCTATGTGAGGATGGCTTCCTGACTTGACTACTCTTTTCCTCTCCTCTCCCTTTTGGGGAATGGAAAGGGTGTGATCCCCATCTCACCAAAAACTGATGCTACTTCCTCAACTGAGCATCCACCTTGTTCCTCAGAATAATCACAGAGAGTTGTCCCTTTTGAAAACAAATCGAAATACAACTGCAAGAAGAGGAGAAATCTGCTGCAGGTTTTTTGTTGGTGGTTGGTTTGTTGGGGGCAGGGTTGGTTGGGTTTTTGGTTTTGTTTCACACTTGCACCTAATTCAGCCTCCTGTCAATATTTTCCTAGGCATAAAAATCAACATCTTCAGCACAATCACAGAATTAATTACCTGGAAATAGGAATTTTAGGCAGAAAAAATTCTCACATTAAAATTACAGGTATTGCCACAGCCAAGAATACAACAAAACTCAAAATTATAACAGTGTGCAAAGAGAGTCTAGAGCAGACACCGCCCTTAAGCCACCATAAAGGCAAGCTCACACCTCAAGTGATCAGCAAGAGAAGCAAGCATGCAGGACTGCTCAGAGGGCTCACGTCTGACCCCTTTTTTTCCCATTAGAAAGCAAGCTGCAGCAGCTTTATCTAATATTAGTAAACAAATGTGAAAAAGGGGTGCAGGCTGCATCATACTGGGAACAGACATACCTTGCCCAAAAAGGACCCATGATGCAAAATGTTTTTTCCCCAAGTTATTAATTTACAGTTCCAGAATCAGTGAGGCTATTATTACCCGTACTCAAGTAAATTCTTGCTTTCCTCTGTGTGATATGGAAGAAGCAGAGCAAGACCAAGCATGCTGCAGAATAAGAGGACAAGCAAACAGAGAGAACGAAGCATCACACTACTGTTTTACTCCAAATCTCTACATAAATTACACCTTTTTCCTTTCCCACACTAAGGCACATCTACAAACACAAAGTTCTCCTGTTTTCAAGAAAGGAACTTTAAAATTTGTACTCAGCCTATCTCACTCTCCACCCATGATCCTCTCTTGGTAATACCCCCACAATTCAAAGTTCTTTCTCCCCTGATAAAGAAGGATCTGTCTCCCAACATACTGGCAGGGCAGAATATTTTCTGAGTACATCATTAGAGCAGTGCAGGTACAGTATAAACCTATAAGAGCATGCCACTTCTCAGTTTTCTATTGCATTTATTCAATCTACTAAGAAAAAAACAAACAACCCCTAAAACTGCAAATACTATATCTGAAATCGGGATATTCTAGAATTCCTCCTAATCCACCAGCTTTCCCTCCTGAGACCACCAGGTAAACACCGCAGGGAAGAAAGAATCTTTGACCAAATAAACAATAAAAATGGGTGCAAGCTGGAACATAAGAGGTTCCACTTGAATATAAGAAAAAACTTCTTTACAGTGAGGGTGACAGAGCACTGGAACAGGCTGCCCAGAGAGGTTGTGGAGTCTCCTTCTCTGGAGACATTCAAAGCCCGCCTGGATGCGTTCCTGTGCGATCTGATCTAGGTGTTCCTGCTCTGGCAGGGGGATTGGACTAGATGATCTTTCAAGGTCCCTTCCAATCCCTAACATTCTGTGATTCTGTGAAACATACTCTTTACCCTTGCATCATCCGTAGGCTTTTATAAAGTGATGACAGCAAGATACTCTGCTTGTTTTTCTACCCTCACCCCAGGAAGGGGAGCATGTCCCTTGGTCCTGTAGCTACAATTACCATGCTGCAGAAGGGGCAGATTCCCTCTTGCTACCATCCAACCTAATACTACTACTCTCAGTTGCTACCAGTCTGAAACAATTCAATTACTGGAACAAGCCCCTTCAGTCTCTTAGTAATTGGCTGCATTGATCCAGTGAGAAGCAACAGGCAAATTTTGGCTTGAGAGAACAACTTGTAAATTGTATTCCTAGGCCTCATGAACTGCTTATGGTGAGTTCTAACGAGAAAGGCATTGAGAGCATGCTTCAACCTTCTCTTGGCCCAGCAGTTGATTTACATCTCCTTCAATCCTTCCCCAGTTACCTCCCTGCTCTAAGATGACCAAGTCTGCAGCTGAATGCAGCTACTCTGGGATAATAACAACACAGAGATGGCCCTGGAGGTATCAGAGCAGAGCCTGGAACCCTCACTCCCAGTGGGCATACAATACCATTTTCAGTAGTTGCTGACCCGTGTTAGAGAAAGAATGCGGTCAGGAAGGCAAGAAAATGCAGACATAGCACAGCATTGCTGGAAGACAGTCAGTGCGTGAGACAACCCCCCAAAATTTGTGTGTACCATTAACTACTGAGCAGCGCTTTGCTGCTGAAAACATTCCCTGATAACATTTGGCATCTGGATTCTGTCTCCCACACACCAGGAACTGACAATGTCAGTAAAAAGATTAAATGTTATCATATCTCAACTAGTCACAACTGATGTTTTTTATTCTTTTTTGGAACTCAGTGGAGACTCCCTACAGATAAATTCTCCAAGACAGGGTACTGAGCTGCCTAGAACCCCAAACTCTATCTAGTACTTCCTCCCTACATGTCTCGGGTAGTTTGCATTATGTGTGGGACCATACAGATACCCTCCTGAGCTCTACCATAGTCACAACTCAAACATTGACACAACACGTCACTGAAAGTGGAAAGGGGGGCCTATAAAGTCATCCTCATCCTTTACAAAGACATAAAATGTTTTTAAGTACATAACAAGTTAGCAGGAAATATGCTGAAACCATAGCTGTACTCCTAAATGTGCAGAAAGGATTTAATCCAACTTTTTCCAGAGTAAAGAATATTGGAATGGAACCAAAGTTGTTTACTGTGCAGTAATAAAACAAAAAGATCAATGAAGCCAATTACTTGAATTGCACCTCAAAGCATAGGTGGTGGCCCTGTGTTCATTTTGACCTTGTCTACAAAAGGCAAGACTGGAAAGGAACCTCATAAAATCTTCTTGACAGGCCTTGCTTGTCTACTCCAAAGCTGAATCAGCAGCCATAGTAGCTTTTGAGAAAGGTTTCCCTAACCTCCTTCTCAAGACTGATTGAGACTTCACAGTCTCTCCAGATAATATTTTCCCAAGGCTTCTCCTAGCATCCAATCCAAGTCTTCTTTGCTACAGACTTCACTATCCCTTCCACCCCCTAGCCTCTCCCCAATCCATGAATAAGAAACAAATTACTCCCTTCACAGCAGCTTTCTTAGGTATTTCAAGATTCATGTCTTCCCCAATTCTCCTCTACTGCACAATTCTAAAATCATTCAAACTTCTGTAGATCACATTCCCCCGTTTACTCTTGTTACTTTTTTCTGGATCCTCTCCCAACTCATCCCACAGCATTCTTATTGTGGTGCCCAAAAATATGCACTATATATCCTTTAAACTGCACATACACTTAACAAGTCAGCCTACACACTGTTTCATACTTTAAGCATATTCAAATTTTAATGGTATGAGTTCACGTCAGCTTTATTTTAAATTACAGAGAAGACTGATGTAGCTCATTTTAGACTACGCTGGTCAACAAGAATATATTTGCCATGAACTCACTCAAATTTAGCAAAATTAAGGGCCCTCTCTTTCTGGGCACCAGTAGGCATTGCTCTCCTCAAGGAAGTTCAGCACTGTTTCTTGGGAAAGGTGCGAGTCACACACCTGCTCTATAAAGCCAGTGCAAGATGTTCCAGCACAATCATGCTCTATGACTTGGAAGTCCTCTTATTCACTGTGCATCTCTTGATCTGCGATGAGCACACAAAGCACACCCACTGGGACCCACTTTGGCCTGAGCTTCCCACACGCTCCCAAGAGCTCTGCTGAACCTGGATGTCTCTCATTTTCTCTTATTTACTGCAGCTCCGTCAGATCCTGGAAAGGGACCTGTCAGTTCTTGTTGTGTGCACCTCAGTAATCTTTGAGGTGACACTCTTGCTGCTGAGCATTTCGTTTAGGAAAGAACTGAGGAAAAAGCACAGAGCCTGGTCCCTGTCTGGCAAAGAGTCACCCAGCTTGATGATCGCTCTCCCTAATGCAAAAAGGGCAGACATACAGTATTCCCTTCCCTTTTCTTCTACCCAGTTAGCTTGACTATAAATGTGATTGCACTGATAAACACCCATAGCAAGAGATCATTTGCCCAAACTAGTTAACTACTGCCACCAAATCACCATGTAACATTTTCACTAGAAAAGTGCAGCCTACACTACCGTGTGACATTTAGCTTTTAATTGCACTCAGTCACTGGCAAAAAAAATTCAGATATTATTTGTGTTGTTTAAAGTTCCCCCTCTAGATAAAAGCTGGACCTGTAGAACACCATCACAGGAGCACTAGTGCACTGGGTTAAGAAGCTGCTACTTGACTCTTACTGCAGCAGAGGCTGAGGTCAAGGGAAGCTGCCCAAGGAGGCCACATGCCTTAGCCAGGCTGCACGCACACCAAGGGCTTGCTCACCCTGGCTCCCCCAGCTCCCAAAGGGAACAGGACACGGGAAGCAAGGGATGAGGGCAATCTGATGCAGCACAGCAGATCAAGCAGCCACTGGGGCACAGCAGGGGGGAGGAATGCAGGAATTCATGCTGAGCAGAACACTCCCGCTCACTCTCAACCCCAGCCAAGGGGAACAGGGAACAGCTCAGCTGGAGGGAGACGAACACCTCTCAGCCTGCAGCTCTTGCTGGATTTTGAAAGATTTTGACCAGAAAGGCTTGCTCTGAGTGATCTTCACCTGTGCAAACAGTGTCAGAATGGCTGCACTGGATAATGCTGGCTTGCTCCAGTTAGCTCATGGCTGCTGACTCGCTGACTGTCCCAAGAACAGCAGTGTGCAGTTGGAACTTCTAGCCTCACTTCAAGCCCCATCAAGAAATTGCTCTGGCCAAGTTGCCATTTGCATTTTATTCTCTCAATAAATCTGCCTATTAATTTTGCTCTGATACAGCACCTTGCCTGTGCTGTGGAAACCAGAGAATCCAAGGGCCTGAAGCCACTCGGCAATATTGACGAGCCACTTCGCTGATGCTTATAGTTAGGACCAGTAGGCTTGCATTGAATTTTTACTGCTCTCCTCAATCTTAGGACAGGCAGTGCACCAGGGCAGCAAACACAATAGCTTTTGGGGTTGTATTGCATTTAGGATCTTGTGTCCACCAGAGCAGCAAGGCGGTGCCAAGGTTAGGAATGAAGCTATTAATTAAAGGGAGTGTCTCAGTTTACAGTCACAGCACACGCATCAGGAAGCACAAGGTGATTTTAAAGTTTTAATTCAAGACTGGAAGGATCAATACACAAGTTAGCCCACGATGACCTAGCTTCAGAAGGAGCACAGACACATCAATTCACCGTTTCAGCCAGGCTGATTAGCCAGGCTGTTAATCACTGTCCCTGTCACAACCTGGCTACCAACATCTAACTCACACAGACATCTCTGCTCACGCGTAGCTAGCGCGGAAGTCTTTAACAGTGCTCTATTTTGACAGGTGGAAGCTAACTTTCAAGCTTTCTGTCCACAGATCTTTCAGGGAAAGAAATACCGAACTCCATTTAAAGTTCTGGTAAAACAGGGCCCACAACCACAAAACTGAATGCCAAAGGCTAAACCGTGAATCCTTTGCTCACCTGAATATATTTTGCCTTGTAAACCACTGACATGTCACAAATAAGAGTGAGCTCAGCCATCTGAGTACGTGGATCCCCGTTCCTACTGTGCTGCAGCACAGTTCAGAGCAGAATCCAGCCTGCCTCCCAGCCCAGGTCCTGGAAACATGACCTCAGTTGCCCTCTTACCTTTTGCCTTATATCTTGAACTCTAGCCCCATTTTCAATATATCCTTGTAATCAAGCACAGCAAGTGGGGACTGTGAGCTCAGAAGATGTGGTAGTTTACAGTTCTCTGATCTTGCTTAAACAAGCAGTGTTTTAAAAGAACTGGGAATTACATGCCAGAAAAGGGTGCTCAAGCTGCAGACAAATTTTTAAAATAATTGCAGAAGATATTCCTCTACTTGTGCAAATTATTCAGGCGATAACTGTAGCCTTGCTGTCTTCCACATGGTCCTTAGTGAGAAGAAAGACAAGTGATCAGCAGCCCAAGAACTCAAGACACTTCCTGGAATTGTTGGGGTTTAATGCAAATGCATAAAATCCAGGCACCAGAGCTTTTTGCAATATAATCCCAAAGCTGCTTACAAGCCAAGTCAAAATGAAATTGTTGTTGTGCCTGCCTGGTTACAATGAACATGCAATAACCTCTCACATGCTAGTGCCAAAGAATAGGAATTTTCCTCAATGTATGTTTTTTATATACAGCAATATGTTGTCATTAAAACAAAGCTCTACAGAAGTCAACCTTAGTCATGGTCTGTAATCTTCCCTTCAAAACCATTTTGCGGCCCATTTACTCCAAGAATACAATTACTTTTTGCTGCACAAGGTGCTCAGTATGAGCATGTCCCAAAACTGTAACAAGAGGCTTTTTCAAAAAAAAAAAAAAAAAAAAAAAAAAAAAAAAAAAAAAAAAAAAAAAAAAAAAAAAAAAAAAAAAAAAAAAAAAAAAAAAAAAAAAAAAAAAAAAAAACAAAAAAAAAAAAAAAAAAAAAAACAAAAAAAAAAAAAAAAAAAAAAAAAAATAAAAAAAAAAAAAAAAAAAAAAAAAAAAAAAAAAAAAAAAAAAAAAAAAAAAAAAAAAAAAAAAAAAAAAAAAAAAAAAAAAAAAAAAAAAAAAAAAGCTTTGAATAGCTGCTGGTGGTACTAGCATGCAAAGAGACTTCAGAGTGGATCACACCACCACTCTGCTAGGCAGACACAGACCCTCTGCTAGGTGGGAGTACAAAAGGGACAAACTGTCATACAAGGCTGACAGCAGAAAGCAAAGAAAGCAATTTGCTGGTAACAGTACTGAAACTGAAGCAAGATCTCATAATTCTTACTTCTGTAGGTTTTGCTGCACCACTAACTCACATGTGAGTCACCTGCAGTCACACTCAGTTAGGATTAAATATTAATTTCTCCCAATTCCCCTGCTGTGCTCCCCAGTAAAATAGCACCTTGAGCTCTTACCACTGGGAGAAAGACTCACAATATCACAGCTTTTGTAAACAGGCCTGAAAGCTCACTTGTTTTTGTAGTCATCTTATACAACTACTATCAGCCATGACAGCATCCTTTCAGATTCCAGTGTCCTAAGACACACAGATAGGAAAGACTTGCCTAAGGCTACTCTTCTACCACTTGTAAAAATATTAATAAAAATACCTAAACAAGGGCTTGACTTTATTGCTAGAGATTAAATGAAAAGGCATCTTTGCGAAAAGTCTAGCCAGAAGGATTACATTTTTATTGATCTGGTTATTGTCTGATCAGGTCAGCAGCAGGACTCCCATTCATGCTCTACAGCCCAGCCATTTAAAGAAGATTTGCCCTCATAAGAAAGACTCACCTCCACGTACTGCATAAATTAGAATGGGGCTGTGGATTGGCAGAACTCCGCTGCTACTGCAGTACAACATAGGCAATGGACTAAAATTTGCTATTTTGGCTGCACTATTTTAAGCGGCAGAAGGAAGCCTAGATGGGGAAACAGCAACATACATGGTTTGCCTGGAGGAAGGAGTGCTGCAAACCCCTCAACTTATGCTTTGACAAAAGGAAGCAAAAGCTGGGGTTCGCAGCATTTGGCGGTCCTTCCATTGCTGTGCATACCTCAGCTTTGCTTTCTCATTAGGCAGCAGGAGACACCCAGAGTGCCTGCCTGCTCCACTACGTGCACAGGAAAAGGGTTTTTGTACATGACACAAAAGCTTATCTTTCGGTCACATACCCAGCAGTAATTACAATGGAGAAAGAAAACAGCAGGGAAAAAGACAATAACCAAAATCAAGTGGTGGGATGCCAGAACCACACACTTTTGTGCTTCAAAACACCCATGGAATCAGCTCTCTGTAATTCAGTCCGCACATTATCCCTTCAATCCATACTCATATCAGGATACTCCTGATTTTCCTTGGGAATATGAGCACCTTGCCAACAGTCACGTTCGGGATGTGCATCACAAGCTTCCTCATGCACACAAGCATGCTGTTTTGCTAGCAGCAGGCCAGGATGTTATTGTTCTCATGGACTCATGCTGGCAAGAAGTCCCTCCTCCATCCAAACACACAAAAAAACCCTCTCCAAGTTAAAATATCATACTTCCCCATTTTCAAATCCCTCCATCCTAGACACATCACAGATACTTGAACAAACGTCAGACTTGCACAAACTGCAACATGGCACTCTGTGGCCTGGTGGTCCTGTGCTTAGCTACATCTTGCTTGTGTTTGAACTCAAAATGCCTTCAGTGCCCCCGGGGTTTATGCTGTCCCCAATGCCCACTATTTAGGCAACTTTTGATGAACCAGGAAAGCAAACCTTAAAAGAGAAACCATAATTCAGAAGCAGCTTTTTCTAGGCTTACTGAAAATGCATCAGGGGACTGTGGAAACATTCAAATTAAGAGTAACAGAGAAGTGTGGAGGTTTTACTTTAAAATAATTCATTAGCCTCATCCAGAAGAAATAGTTTAAAACAGATTGTAAGTCTCACCTACAATTTATCTTAGAAAGCCTGGTCTTAAAGCTGCCTCACTCTAGATGTGCAAAGATTTGGTCTCCCAACTGAAGCCTCCAAGACAATTTACCAAAATGTTTTTCCTGTGGCAATCCTTAGCGTATGTAAAACATAAACCTTATACCTGTTGTGGATGTGTATCTTTATTGCACACAATAGGAGGCACCACCCTGTCTTTGCTACCAAAGGATGAGCACCTCTGCCACAAACCAAAGGTCCAGGAAAGAGCCTTGAAAACAAACACAGCAGAGAGTGTTTGGGAGCAAGCAGTGGCAGACAGCTCCAGGCTCAGGCTGTTACTCAGGTGAAGATGATTCTCAGCCTGTGCTTTCTATTTTTCCAACATTGCTTCAGATTTTCAGTATACCGGCTATAAAAATTTCCTCTTCAGAGTAGCATGGAAGCGAGAAGAAAGAGAGAGGTCTCTTTCAATAGCATATGCACAATAAGGAAATCCAAAGCAAAGGAGCTCAACCCCTATTACACTGTAGAGCTTGTAACATTTATGCTGCAGTTAATGTCATGTTATCTTGGCAGATGCAAAAGACTTGCTTTAAGCTTCAGCTGAACATGAAATATGGCTAAAAACTCAAGCTGATTAGTAAACTGCAAGTCACAGCTTGTGTCACAACCAGAGAGGAATCTGTCCACAGGATCTATGACCCTGTAACCCGGCTGCTACAGGATATGAGTGCAGACACATCAGCCAAGGATTAGTTCAACCTCCCATTCTTGCTAATGGGCATGTCTTGCTTAACCAAGATACACAAATGAATTCTATTCTTTTTAGGAAATCAAAGCAAAAATTATAACCAAGTGTTCAAATAAATCACCTAAAC
Organism: Syrrhaptes paradoxus; assembly: GCA_013400615.1. NCBI lineage: Eukaryota > Metazoa > Chordata > Aves > Pterocliformes > Pteroclidae > Syrrhaptes > Syrrhaptes paradoxus. The sequence goes on from VZTO01025238.1 coordinate 83,891, forward strand.
ACAATGTCTGACAGGACAGTAACTAAATTCTTGAACACTGAGTGAGAATTATTATTTTAAAATTGACTTCCTAGACAAGGTTAGTCCCATGCTTATCTCAGCACAAGTAACCAAAGATACGTTAGGAAGGCTGGAATTCAGTTCTCTCCCTGCACAACTTCAGCTAACATATAGTCTCTTCCATCGTCAACTCTGTTTAGCCTTCATAGACATAAACAAATCTCAAGGAATGTAAAGAATTAGACAAGGCCATTAATACAGGGCTCAGAAGCTCCAAATCTTCAATTTGACATTAGCCATAATTGTCAGAAAAGCATGCAAGATAGAGGCTGCCAGATGCTTTAACACAAACATCTTATTTACCCTTATGATGAAAATGCAATGGTAAGAGTCTCTTCAGTGCAAAAGGACCACTAAATGATGGCAGTTTTAATTATTGCTTGACTGTGGCATTCTCAACTCCCTGGCTCTCAAGCTTTTTGTTCTCAGAAACATCTGCCTCGTGGGTTACCTGAGGATTATGTTTGCTACACAAAAGCTAACAGGAGTCTGAAAATTCCCACATGGGGGATTTTTACTTAAGAAGCACATATTCTGTGATGAGAACTCCCACAGGTCACAGGAAGCTGAGGTTCTTTTCAGCTGTTGGCATAAAAATCACAAAGCACAAAGTATCCTTGTTTGAGGAAATAACCTTGAATGCCAAAGCCCAGTTCTCCTGGCACAGAGATGGCCCCCTGTGACAAGCAGAGCAATAGGGGCTTCTCAGAAGAGAAATGCCTACATAACTTGGGGGTGGGGAAGGAGAAGCTATTCAACTGGAAGGACAACCCTGGCACATGGACAAACATGTACAAATTTGCTGTAAGGAAATTTAAGGCTAGGAAGACATTTTGGTTGCAGAAGGCTTGTAACTCTCAGAGCAGTAAGGTCATGGAGCAGCCTCCTAACCAGCAGTGACAAGGGCAAGACAATCGAGTTGATTTATAGATACTGCAGTAAATAAGTTATAGAGGTATCCCAGAACAGAGCTGGCTGCAAGAGAAAAAGACCGTTCTTATTTCAGACTGTAAGGCAATGAATCAGCTAGTCCCTGATGGTCCTGTATTTTCTTTTAAAATAAACTAAAGATGAAAAACTAGGCATCAGTCACCATTGAAAACAAAACAAACCTCCTAAACAAAGCACCCAGCTGGGTGCCTGTGCCAAACACTACTGCCTGTAAGGAGATGGGTTCTGCTCTCCTGCCTGTTACAAACCATTCCATATCCTTTCTCAAGATGCTAACTCCGGATGCATAGGAAGAAGCGTGGGGGAGCCAAGCATATAGGCAGGGGAGTCCAGGAGTACTCTATCAAGCACTCTGCACTCAGCTGTACCCTGGGCTGCCTTTCTGAATGCATGCAAGACATTCAAATCCCTGTATTGACACCCTCAAATAACAGGCATATAAAATCCCTTATCAATCAAGTGCTATTGTTCATTAAACTGTAAGGGAATCTGGATACTTCAGTATGTCAGAGTATGGCTCCAGCTTCTTTAAAACGAGTATTTTTAACTACTTTGCATACAATGCTAAATCAATAAAATGTTATGATCACATAAGTCTTGTGAGGAAAAGTATGATAGAATTTAATAAAAATGAAAGAAGTAAGATTCCCTTGGCATTTTATTTCTCTAGACTAAACTGAATTAATCACACAATGTACACCTCTTCACCCATCCAAGAAGTTGTTACAGGAAAGGCTATACCTCTTGCCTGTACAGCTCTATCCTTTAACACACCTCAGTGTGCAATATTTCTGGCTGACTAAGGGATATAAGACTGGAATATTTTTCAGCTTTTCACGCAACTGTGTGAGGCACTGCCTGCACTACAAAATTTTGTTCAAGATGGTTTTGCCACAGCCCTTTCCTGGTTTGATTCAAACCCAGGAGTTCTTTCTTGCTTCCTTCAAAGAAACTGATGAGTTCCACCTTGTAAAGGATAAGGGCAGGAAGGGAAAGAGTTCCAAACTTCTGTTAATCTCTCTCTGTCCTCCCCCCATTGCCTTGTCCCTCATGCAAGGTTTCCCAGCTCTCCCTGAATATTACTGGTTGAGGACTCCTCTTTCTTGTAGGTGGCCTTTCATCGTAAGACTCCTGGCTGAAGACCTGAGCTTAGCCTAGCAAGCAGAGCAGAACACAGAAAAAGAGACTTTTCCCAAGCTACAGAGGCATGACTTGCTTGCCGCCTCTTCAAGCTCTGGGTGGGAGGCACTGGCAAACAGAAGTGTACTTGGGCTGCTGCAGGACTCGCACTGGTGGGCCAAAGCAACGCTATGCAAGCACAGAAACAATGGAGTCTTAATTACTGCAGCTGTGCAACTGAAACAAGGACTGGAGTTTGAGACCATGACTGATAAGCAGCTAGATAGCAGACTGATGAACAGACCATCTGTAGTCTGTCAAATAGCTAACCAAGGTCCATTACACCCGAAGCAATACATGCAGGCTGAGAAGTGTCCAAATACGGTATTCAAAGATGCACACCACAAACAGTACATAGTTACAGATAAAGACTGGAGCTTCATATATACACAATGCAACCAATTCAGAAGTGTACAGCAGAAGGTGATGCCTTTTAAGAAGAAATATAAAGAAACAGTAGGTAAGGAATTGACAATATACACATAATAGAAAGTCAAAGCTTAGATTTGGGCTACAGAACTGAAGTTTCACTACACATCATCTGGCCAAGAGCACAGTGTTATCTTTCTATCCATCATGCTGCCTTGAAATAGAGAGCCTGTGTTACACTGAGCTTTGAGGGTGCACAAGGCTGAATAAACCATGATCCCCAGGATTTTAGAGCAGCCAACTACAGCCAGCAGGAGATAGACACCACTCAACAACAAACAGGGGGACAGACGGAAGCAGGAGAGCCAGAAAAAGAAGTGGCCACTACAGATTTAATGTCTGTAGTCTAATGTCACCTTTTTCTCCCCCACCAGTGTGAAAGCAGTAGGCAGTGAGATGACAAAATAGTCAAAAAAACCTTAATTTTGATTCAGAATTCCCCTTTTTGCAAATGAACCAACAAACTTACACAGATATTTCTAGGAAACATAGCTGAAGAGATTTTCTTTCTGCCCCATCAATATGTGTGGTAAGAAGTCTGGCTCTGGTACCAGAGGAAAAATTCCTCCGAGCATCTTTAAGTTAGTCCTGTGAAACAGCTTCTTGCTTCCCTTCCTGTTTCAGGAGAATCATTACTTATTTGCCGGGATCATCCTCTTATGCTCATGAATGAACTCACAAGGTGGAACAAGGCTGGTGAGAAGATGCTTTGCAATAACTTCCCGTGCATAGGAAACATAGAGAGGTCTTTGAGGTTAGAATCCTTTCTGTAGAATAAAGGATTCCTGATAGCTTCGTGATAAAGGCTGGTTTTGAAACACTAACCTGTTTTCTGATGGAGTTGAGATTTCCCTGTTTGAATAGGGTGAGCATCTACTGAATTCTCCACAGCAATTAATGGGAAAAAAAAGCAAAATTTTGCCTGAAAAGATCTGAAACTTGCTTGGAAAAATATTACTACATATTACTTCTTTAGGTAAGCTATATAGCCCTGATAAATCAGTTCCCTTGCTTGCAGAGAAATCTTTGTCCCAAATTTGCGGTCAAGTTTACAGGTTTTTAGGCTGTCAGTTTTGAGTTTATTGAATTACAAACCCTATGCTGAATTTTCTTCAGTCTGCTTGTTCTTTATTCATACGTGCACAACACTGGCTAACCTTGTGATCGCAGTATAGTAAACTCACTGAAGGTGTGCATTTCTTTAAGCACAACTATTCAGTCTTCTTGTGCTAAGTACTGTAAGAGTTTATTTTTAGCAGTGGATTTTAATTCACATTATTTTTAATCCACAGTACATCTAGTTTCAATAGCCCATTGTAGGTATTTTCATATCACAGTAAATCTTGTAACAGGAATGCACAAACCAGTGCTGTGACCATGGCTCTTTATACTATGAAGAATTCCAGTGTTTGATCAGCTGTTTATAACAATCTCAGTTGTATATTTCAGTGCCGCAAGGAAAGGTACCAACAGGTCTCAGAAACTGAAAACCAAACAAGTAAATTCAACAGAAAATCCCAATGCTTGCCCAAGTTAAAAGAAAAATATTACAAGAAAACTCAAATAAGTAATTTGGGACAGGAAAGAATGAATTCAATTTAATCTTAATTTTTAACAAAACCCTGTATCAGTACATGTGCTTCTCATATACTGATGGTAAATATGATGCAAATGTAAGGGTGACAACAGGGTAGGCCACAAATCTATGAAAATCCTTTTATAGTAAACAAATTCCAAATCCCTCCGATTTCCTTTAAATTGTAATTTGGACTAGTAGGTTATGTGCACACAGTGCCTCTCATATTCTTCAGCTGTAAAATCCTACCCACAAAACTTGCTAGATGAGTTTTATATTTCCAAGAAGAATATATTTAGATCAAAACAAGAGAACATAAGTTTAAGGTATTTTTTTTCCCCTTTGTGGGAAAAATTACTATATCAGAGATAAAACATCAGCTCTTTAGGTAAAATGGTGAACGCAAAGGCAGATTTTGATCAATATCTGAACAGCATAGCTAGCAAAAAATGTAATGGTGTTGCAGTTTCTGTTCAACAGGGCTTTGGAATTCGACACTCAGAAGGTGGGAAACAAAAGTTAACTCATTGCTTACTATGGCATTGCATTTGTCTTCTCACTTCTCCAAAACAGTCTTCCACTGGTGCTCAGAAGCTGCATATAGCAGCCAAATACCACACAACAAAAGCTTTACACTCTTTGAGAAAAATTGATCTCTCTGTGGTTCAAACCATCTCCTTCATACAGAGAATACATTGAAAAAGCAGTGGTACAAAAATAAAAGAATCACACTATAGCTTTCCTGCAATAGTCCAGCAAGAAATATGGAAGAGACTTCCCAGCTGAAAAATATCCAGCTACAAAGAGCCGTACAAGAGAACGCAAGCCATAGCCCTCTACACATGAGCCAGCAGTTAGTAGCTTACTTCACTGAGATGACACAAAACTGCACCTCTGGCACTATCTTATCTTTCAGCATCCTTCTGTCACCAAAAATATTACTGAGTGAAACTACAGAACAGAACTCTGTCCGTATTGTCATGTTACTTTAGCTAAGAGCAGACAACAAATCAGGTGATACAATGAAGTAAACCATCACTTCTCCCCAGTGGAGTCAGAGAAATCAGGCTTGGTCTAGAGAGAGTGAAACTCTGCAAGGCATCTGTATCTTCAGTAAGTTTCACAAGATAGAAACATCAGAGTTCAGCATATTTATAAAACTAGGACAGTATTTATTATAGAGATGCTACTACTGGTAACTTCTTGTCCTTGCCTTCAGTTTCCACTCTATGGCCAACACTGCCTTCAGGACAGAATTGAATCACATAGCTGACTGGTTAAGAGCCCTCAATCCAAGTCAAAAAGGCACTGTCGGGCTGAACTCTCGCCTTGAAAAAGGATGAGATAAACAATTCTAAAATTAAAGGAAAAGAAGGGAGAGATTCACTGTAACAGGCAGGCAGTCAAATGAAATCCGACACATCATCCCTAGAGGAAGGGAAACTGGCAGCTTGGCTGGCTTTTCCTCATGACAACCCCAGGATATATGACTATCTCAGCAAAGAATAGAAAGAGGTACTATACTGGTCTGTATCACTGCAGCCCAATTTAATTAGCAGTGTGCTAAAGAGCTACGTTTCATAATTAATAGTGATGCAAGGAGGCCAACAGCACAACAGAAAAGAATTTGCAGTGTTCTTCCAGAACTAGCTGACTAATGCACTTTGGGGATCATTTTAATGAACATTTCTGGCTTCCAGTTTCCAAAAATATGGGAGGCAGCAAGGAAAATATTTGGTATTCACTTCTGCCTGCTGACCAACCTGCTCTTTCAGTTTGTTTGCAAACCTGCTATCAGATTAAGCATTTTATTTGCAGAAAACATTCATGTCAATTACAGACAAACTATTAAATTGTTCCCTCTGGACAATTGTTCCCTCCTTCCCTTGGGGAAGAGGAAGTAAGTTTGATTCACAAATGTTTCACAGCAACAAGCATTTATCTCCCCACCAGCTACTGCACTGAGATGCTATGTTGGGTACTATCCTACTCTTGCCAAAACCAACAGATTTTGGATTGGATCCATAATTCAGGTAGCAAAGGTATGCCAGTATCAGAACAGTAAACCAAGGTCTGACTTGCTCATACGGCATAAAGATCCTTGATTAGTTGAGGAAGAAATGCAATACAGCTGCCCAGTGCCAGACCATGCCCACCTTCCCTTTTCAGATTATGAACTCCAAGGTGAAGTATCTGCGACTTGTTAAAAGAACAAAGCCTGAATTTATCAGTCGGGCACAGGGCTTGTCTTCTCATTATGATTTGCCTCTTGACTACTAACTACTAATACCTCAAATAAAGTTTCCTCTTTCTTTTTTTTTTTAAGTTCAAAAAGACAGAGGAACAAAGCTCTCAAGAGACCCAGTCTTCATAGCTTTTTTCACAAGGCAAGACTTCATGTTGTCTTGTAGAGTTTGACATAATCTCTTGTTTTAATGCTGCCTTTTTTCTTCTTCTGTTTTAAGATAACAGGTGCTCAAATTTGTCCGAAAGGCTGTTACCAAGTTTTCAGATTTATGTCAGGAGACTTGTTAGTTCCCTGAAATAAAAAAATATCAGCACAAAGGTATTCTGAAACAGAAGAGGGATACTTCTCCCCTCTGCTCCATCAACTGTTGTATAGTCTTTCAAAGAGATTATGGATTGTATACTGCTGGAGTGACACAAAGAAATGTCATGAAGCCAGCATAAGCAACGATGCAGAACTTCTTCTAATTGCCAGTCATCCATACACACACATCACCTGGCAAGAGAGATCAACCGGGAATAGCATTTCACTCTCATAAAGTGCAGAATTTCACCAATTACTGGAGAGGTCTGTTGGTGTGATGCAGACAAAGGTGTGGGAGAGCAGCCACAAGAATACTTACTTGAAAAAGTTTAAATTAACTTTTAACCTCAAAGGCAGCCCAAAACTGAGTTTTTGTGCACAGCAAACTACAGGATCATGGCCAATGGATGGGAATGAGCTGGAGAAGTTGGTCTGTTCTCTAGTGGAAAGAGTCAGTTTTGACTTCAGACCCTTCCCATCTTTTAGCCTGTACAGAAGATGGAACATTTCCTATTCCCACCTGCAGACTTGTTAACATGCTGCAGTGGGTCAGACACCACTTTCGAAAAAGTGGATTTGTTTGAAGTAGAGCAGAGGCATCGCTGCTGTCAGTGTCACAGCAGCCATTTGCACCAGCATGACTTCTCTTTACTAACACTACTACAAAATGGAAAAGCTGTTCTTTTCCACGGAAACAAAACAAAGCCAGCCCAGTGCAAAAGTCTCCTTCTGAGCTGTTCTCCTCAGACTTCCCTTTTCTGCAGTACTAATTAGCACACTCAGCCTGAAGGTCTGTCCCAAAGGAAGCTCATACTCCACAAATTCCCTGTAACGTCTGACAGGCAAACAAGGGATGTGCAGTCAGCTTCTGGAACCACATCGTTAGTGATGTGTGCAGGAGAAACACTTGGCATACTGGCTTAGGCGGATTCTGCTGGGGGTGGACAGAAGGAGATATATATACATATACACACACACACGCACACCCTTTACCAAAAGCAGCACTAAATCTGCCTGTTCAGAATCTAGTCTCCAACTGGAATTGCTCATGGTGTTCGTGACAACTGTGAGCAGAAGTGCTTACACCACTTACACAAGGATGACCTTACTGAAAGATGGATACCAGACCCAAGCTTCATTTCCCAGAATAGGCTCTCTGGAAAACTGTATGTGCTGCTTCAGTAGTCACCAAGAAATCCCACACAAATATCTGGACAGACCTGAAACTTATTGTCCAGCAACCTCTCTTCCAAGACAAACCAGAGTGATTTTTGCCTCAGTGTTTCTGAGAACTCTGTTTCAGCTCAAAATCTGCACTGGTTTCAACAGCCTACAACAGCCACCTGAAACGTCACTGTTTTGTGAGACCCCCTCTCACTATTTTATTGACTGCTGACAACCTATTGTATGCAAACTCTCTTTCTCTCTAGTAAGAGAGAATTCGCAAGGAAGGACATTGTCGTTCCTTTACCAGAGGCTATGATACTAATGGATATTTGGCCAAGACTTGGTGATGAAGTAGTATGTCTGTGAAACCGGTTTAAATTATTGCAACGCACAAACACTCCAGTGATTAACAGCCTAATCAACTTGACTAGATCTATGGTCAGCAGCACACATTAGTTCTAACTGAAAACAGTAAGAGTGCTCATAGGTAAGGGATGGGAGCTGTAAAACTCATGCATCATGTTAATAGACTTTTGATAAATTGAAGTCAACAATACCATTTAGCAAAAAGTCTTAGTCACCAAGACAGAAACAAACCACCAGAAAATTACAGAAACACTCCAAAATTGCCTTTTTTTTTCTTTTTAAGGCAAGATACAAGTTTATATTTAAGACAGTAAAACCATTCATCCACCTTTATTACTAGGTTTCCTAGCCTGTGTTGTCTTTTTGCTCAGAAGGAGGACACCAGCATCATGTAAAAGACGTCTGTGCATCTTGCTAGACTGTGCTCTGTGGAACAGAGCTGTTTTCTTTGCATTTTATAACACTTGGCAGCAAATCCACATTCCCTGTGCATCACAGACTTCCCCTAAGGCCATCGAGTGTGTTGGATATGGACAGCACAGGCTTTGGGCTTCCAGTTATAAACCCAGATCTGCTCACATGTTCTGTGGATAAGAGATGCAGATCCCATGATAGGCATGTATACTAAACATGTGCAGGATATATCAGTTCAGCATACCTACGGTATCAGGGGACCCTCACTGTTTCAGTAAGTTTCTGACCCATTTTTCCTTGCAAAATCATGACCTACATTCTATGTGTAATTTCTAGAGTAATAAAAATACCTCAAAACCTCAATAGAGATNTCTGGCTGCAGATCAACATTGCAGGTTGAAACTGTCAAAGAGAAGTGCCCAAAGCATACATTCTGAAAAAAACAAGGTCATAAATGACTCAAGAGGTAAATTATAATCTCATGGAAAACACAGTAGTAAAAGGCTGCTCCCCAGATTTAATGGCACCATTAAATAACATGTCTACTAAGCAAAGACTGATCAGAGACTGTATTTTTCTTCAACGCATCTGAAATGTGCCAATGAATTGGTCTTGGCAAATAGACTCAAACATTATCAACTAACCAGCTTTCCATACGAAAAAAGCCCATTCTTCTGATGGCACAAAGCAACATAATTAAGCATTTACATAATGCTCAGAAAACAAGACACAGCTGTAAATACCATCTTCTCTCTCCTCCCTGTTTCTTGCTTCACCAAAAATCAAGCAGGGAGCAGGGGAACAGCAGTACAGAAGGGGTCACAACACAGCTCTATCATCTTCTTCTCCCTCATTATTTAAAGAGATGAAGTGTGATTCTTGAAGTCTTCAGGAATTAGGCAAGAATCAGAGTCCAGCTTACAATGGCTGGTTGTTTTCTTTCTGAAACACACATTCTAGTGCATCTACAGATATTAAAATAAAAATTCTGATTCTACCCCAGAATTGCAGAAGAAGTGCCATAAATCTGAGAGTATCTTGGTTATACTATACCACCAGCACTTCTTCCACTCTCTGCATATTACCTGGGATATGGGAAGAGATGTTGGTAGTTCCAGACCATACAGAGGTATACCTCATCATCCAGCTTTAGTGATTGTGAGATTAGTTTGAAATGCACCCTCTTGCTCTCAAGTTCTTCAGATAACTTTTTCCCAGCACTAACCCAGAAATAGCAAGTGGTTTCTAGGTGGCTGGAGATGGGAGCCTGAACTA
>VZTO01025239.1:0-28709 GCA_013400615.1 Syrrhaptes paradoxus
CCTAAAAGTAAAGGCGCTTCAGCTATCCTTCAAAGACTGTCAAAGACATCATTAGAGGAAAAAATGCAGCAGACAGTACAACTAACAAGACCAACAGCTATAGCAACTTGCTATTATTTAGCTCACAGTGAAAATAAACACTTTTTTTTTTGTTTGCCTGCTACATTTTCTCTGATACTTTTTGTAACCTGAGGAAAATCACCAGTCCAAGGCTGAGATGGACATATCAACTGGAAAGAAGAAATCTAAAGAAATGCTACCTGAAATTTTCTATTTACCATCATTTTTTCCAGTTCATTAAGGTTTGGTTATTTTTTTTTTTTTGCAATAATTTCTCTGTACTACACGGCAGTCTTCCCCCTAGAAGCCTGAGGCACTTTTAATTATATAACTAAGTAAATAAAACTGTTCTTTCTCTGTTTAAAGAATAGGAGAAAGAAGTTTTCAGAAGCATCCTGTATATCACAGGTTTACCAGCAGAAAATGGAAACCCAGTAGGGCTAGGAGGTCGCAGATGTACCTCAGCTAATTTGGTGGAAGTCAGATCTGATTGAGGGGGAATGAGTGTGAGCTCTAGTGTTTTGTGGTTTGTTTTCTTTTTTTATTTCTTTTTTTAATGTGGGTGTTTTTAAGAAAACCTTGTTTATAGTAGGGTATAAGGAAAAAAAAAACCAGACTTCACAGTGGTCTTCTGCCACGCACAAGCTCAAATACAAGACAAACTAATTTGCAGTTGAACAAAATGATGGTCTATAGGTGTGCCCCAGTATGAGCTTTCACAACACAACCCCTTCTTTCTCCTTGGAACAATCATAATACAATTGTAGCTGGAACTTGTGAGGGCATGTGAACTGCACCAATCAATACTGATAAAATTTTACTCCATGAAATGCAACCAAGACCTTATTCTTCACTCTAACACTAGCTGAGTTTTCAGCCTTCTTGGTTTTCCAATGCCTAAAGATTTCCACTGGAGATGCAAATATCCATATGGACAAATGAGAGCTACTGTCAACTGTCTGCTTTTCTCGGCTGTTTTGCACAAACTTGGTCAAAAATAGCCAAATCCCCTGCCCCTTTCCAGGAGTGGGTCAAGGCCTATTTGCCTATCTTCTAGATCACAAGTTGGGAACTTCTTTAAAGCTTTTCCTCACCTTGGGGCAACTGCAAAAAGTAGTCTGCTGTCCACAGAGCAACAGCTCACAGATATTGACCCAAGGACTCACCCCTTATCAAACTCGGGGGTTCTGGGGGTGCCTTGTCTGAGCATTCACATTCAAAAATAAATAGAACAAAGACAGATGACCACCAAACATAAACAATCCACACCAGGATTTCTGAGAACAAATTTCTTATTTCCGGCTGCATTAACTGCATGCTTTGCTGATTTTTTACAGGGTCCCAATCTGAATTACACAAGGAAAATAAATACATTAAGAAAATCTTTTTTGTACCAAAGAACAACATGGCAGGCCTCGTAGTGTTATGTTTTTGAGACCAAATTTAATCAGACACATTAAATTATACAATGGGTGTTTGCAATGATTGAGTCCAGATGTGGCTCTGAAAAGAGCTTTATAGTTTAGGGGTTCCCCTCCCAATTGTTTTTCAATTGACAATTCAGAAGGGCATATGGCATTGCTTAAATAGCTGCCAGCATTTCAGCTTCACAGCAATAACACAGCAATGCTGACTGCAAGCCCAAGCCTTTTCAAGGTCCAGAGAGGACAGTCATTTTCCACTTCTCCTCACAAAATGAAAAATTACTCTCTGCATTTTACTGTATATTTGTGCAATGAAACACTACATTGTTTAACATAGAAAAGATTTATATTCTCATCAATTAAATGCACTCCTTTTTTTTTGAATAAAGATTTATGCATAAGGCTTTTCCTTACCAACGTCTCACTAATTACCTCCCTGCTTGGCTCCGCAGTCAATTTGAAGGAGGCAGGGGAGGTCCCTGCTAGACATCTAGACAGACAGACAGATTTCCTGGTCTGCAAGCACATTACTCAAGTCAGATATTGCTCGTGCTCCTGGTTATTTAGTGACAAGATGCAAAAAAAGTCCCACCACTGCTTACAATGAAGCAGTTATGTTGGTCCCTTGCCTCCCACAGGCTCGTCAGGGTTGACAACCAGAAGTGTTACACAGCCGGCACCACGATGCTGTACGTGAAGTCATTCCTATCGATGTATCTGCATAGCTGCCACGTCTCATCAGGCTGTGAGATGACTTCGACTATATCAAATCACTGTCCCGAAGGCTACCAAACAAGGCTTAAGTATATAAAGATTAAATAGTTTTTTATGGCCTGAAAGCACTATTTTTCTAAATACAGTCAATCCAGCTGTTGTTACTTATCTACCAAGATTCATAAGCACTACAGCAAAATGTTAAAGCTATGTCCTGCTTCTGTCTACAGAACTGGTAAATGAACTAACCCATCTGAATTGTCCTGGAACAGATTTTCAGAACAGCTTTTATCAGCTGTGTTCAGAAACTGTCGGTGACTCTTCCCATTTCCACAGTATTGTCTCAAAATAAAGGTCAACATGAAAACGTAGCTGCAGGACGCAATATCATGAATGCTACTGCTGTAATTTGCCAGTGGGTGGTGACCTTTGTTTTTGCTTTTTGTCCTGTATATTTTTTGGATCTCACAAATACCAGAGTGGGAAGCTGTGCAGCAGTGATTACATCATGGCTGAATAAAAGACACTTGGCAGATTTCACATGTGAACTGAACACAGACACAGAGGCCAGCTACACTGAGTGTTCAACACAGCAGAAGAAAACATGGCAACAAGTATTTTCTCAGGAACACGGACTGCAAATCCTCTGGCTTACAGTGATCTTTTCATCTACAGCAGATGAGAATGGCACAGAAATGTGCCCCATACAGTAGAGTTCAAGCCAGTTCAGCAGTTGCTCCTGTTCTGTGATCTGGCAATCTGTCCCTAACACTTTACATCTTTGACACCATCTCTCTGCTGCTGCAACACACATGCTCCCCCGTGCTTGTTCTTTAAGGAATTCACTAACTTTCACTACTAAGATCTCACCCCTCAAATGGGTATGAAAAGGAAACTTGCTTGTTTTCTATCATCCTAGATAAAGAAAATGGTTTTTTCCACCCTTTAAAAGACCAAATGATAGGGGCATATAGTCATCTAGAACTCCGAGTGCATGTTGTTGCCTCTTTTTCTCAGGGCTTTCCTTAGACAGCATCCCAAAATACTCGGAATGGCTTTTTAAATTCAAGTCAACTTTTATTAGGGCATGTACTAGAACATCTAGGTATTGAAATAGAAATCGCAAAATACATAGGTAAAAACAAAGAAATAACAGGGTTTAAAAGCACACCTTTGCTCTGCCCACTACATCTTTCCAAGCGTTACGTCCCTGGCTTCATATCACCAAGTTGGCAGCTTTTTGGGCTCCAACAAATTCAGTGCATCTGCTCACTGGTAAAAGCATCTTTCTGTCACCTCTCAGCAGAGCTGCTTTCTGCACTCCTCAGCAGTATCCGCATCTGCACACCTGGGTCAGACACAGTAATCTTCTCTCCAAGGGCCACCACCCAAAAGGCAGGAACACCCCCATGTCTACGGCTCAGCCACAGCCTCTGCAAAGGCACAGGACACAAACTGTTTAATATGTTAATGCCACCAGTCAAACACAATCCACAGACATCTGGCACTTCCCTACAGCAGTGTCCTTCCAAGATAAAAAGCCTTATGCATTCAAATCAATATTTTAACGACTGCATTAAATTAGCACTTTTCTGTTTCACATCTAATCCCAACTGTTTTCTGTCCACGAACTGACCTGCTCAGGGAAGCGATCTCAACACCATATGCCGCTGCTTTCCCCAGCCAAGCCAGCTCACTTGTTTGTCCTTGTCAACACCAGGACACAGAACGCCGCCATGGATTTGCTAGCAGCAAACCCCAAAACAACATATTTAACACAGCAGAGCCTGACAGATTTTGGCACTGGGAAGCCTGTAATGATAGACATAGTCATTAATCTCAGGAATTCAGAACAGTGTTCTCTGGATCAGAGAATTATTGATGTCTTTAGGACACATGCCATAAACCAGCTCAGAGGAAGCTGGTGAATCTTCTTGCTTGTCTTCATCCAGTATTAACGTGCATAGTTGGTAAGCCCAAAATATACCAGGTACCTAGGGTTTCCAGCTCTTTTAATCCAATCACCTCACAAAAATCATACGAGAGAGCACTTCCATGTTCCAAGACTTCATATTTCACGGAGCAAGTCCACAAAAGCCTCAACCTTTTAAATACAAACTGCTTAGACCCTAACTCATTAACAAGTAAACCACAATGCCATTTAGCATGTGCAAGCACTGCTTTTCTCTCAGTGAGTGAGCTTTGAAAATTTAAAAGGGAAGTAACTTCGGGAAGAGATTACTCATTTTTTTTTAAAAAAAGCAATAAAAAACTGCCTGCAGGCATTAAAATCTTCAAAATCAGTACAGCTTAACAAACTTTATTAATCACAGAAGATACACAAGCCCAAGAGCACACAATAAGTTTTTTAAAAATCTTCACAGTCAAATGATGAGACACTTTGGATGGAATAAGTCAATACATCATTTCAGCAATGAAAGCCCAGCAAAAGCACAGATAAAAGAACAAAACTGCCTGGCAGATAAATTGCAAGAGGAAAATTATGAGGACTATGAAGAAACATGAACCACAATTATCTGAAGAATATTGAGTATATCTGAAACAGATACACACAGGAGAACCAGCACATCTATAAAACCAATGGTTTTCAACTCAGGCATAAAGCACAGCTCAGAAAAACACATCTATCACCAAATCTAAAGTTTAAGTAACTGTCCATGCTTTCCTGACAACTGCATATGACCCATGAATGGGGGGAACTCGACTGCAGTATACCCCTGATGTTAAGATTGTTTCCCTGGGACACTCCAGTTGAGACTCTGTGCCTGCACTCTGAACAAGAAGGGGAGGGAGCCTGAGGTCACAGCATTCCTCTGGTGAAGATGCAGAACACAAGTCTCAACCAAAGGACAGCAGGCAATTAATGGATGAAGAATTCATTTGAGGTTAATGGATAGCATTGTCTTAAAAGCTCTGATAAAAGTAAAGTAAGAGGGATAAAGCTCATACACTGTGAATTGGTTGTGAATTCTCAGAAAACTAACATCAGAGTGGCCCGCAACTGCTTTCTGAGGGGCTTGTACTAAAACAAAGCAGTGTGACAAGGCTGTCTTTACCTTCTTATATTAAGACACCCAGGTTTTGTTTTGAGGAGATCATCTCTGTAATAAAACATGAAAAACTACAAAGGTACAAAGGTAGGCAGCCTATAGCAAGGGGACAAGCATCTTAATTTCATAATTTAAAAACACTGTTATAGGTGTTAAAACACAGTTCAGGTTAGTATACAGCTATGGAACAATCCTAGGACCTTTTTTTGCCTTTAAAAGACATATATGCCAATCCAAAACACATCTGCAGTTATCTGTAAGGCAGCCTTACTCAGCATTAGAGAGCTATGGAAAAGGAATAGCAGAGAAATGGATTAATGAGCTTTTGTTTAGTTGATCAGGGTAACACCCCTGACATTTTAAACAACAAAAAATAGTTGCTAATAAATCAATCAATAAATATTTCACCTGATCTACTGCTGCAGAATAAACTAATCATTTAGGTTAGAAGGAACCTCTGCAGGTCATCTGCTCCACACCAGCACTCAAAGCAGGGTTAACTCAAATCAGGTTGTTCATGACATTGTCCAGTCAACCAGAAATGGTTTAAAAGTGACATGCATTGGCTAGAACCACGTACAACTTACAGTGATAGTAGACAGACTAAAGCTTGGTTATGACTAAGAAAATATTAAAAGAAAAAAAAAAGTCCAAATTTCTTCACTGTCCCATGTCATACCTGAAATGGCCATCATCAATTTGATAGACATTAAAGCAAACACTGACCTTTTCTGAGATCTAATTGATATAAAAAAGCAACTACTGGCTCGTAGAAGGTAAAAAAGGAGCAAGAAAACATGGCATAGGAACAAGATGTATACTCCACATTAAAAAAAAATAATCAAAGCATTTCTTAAAGCTCTACAGAAAATCTGAGCTACTTATTCTGTGTACTAGATCTCAAATTGTCTGCAGCTGCAATGCCAGACAGTCCTAAGAAATGGTACCAAAAATACCTCTTCTAAATTCATAAAAGACTAATGCAACATAAACAAGCTCATAGGACTGTAAAATGACTGCAATATCAGAAAGGTAGGAATTAATTTTTTTATAAAAACTGAGTTACCAAAAGAAAACACTGTGCAATCATCTTCTATTAGTTCCTCAAAAATTCCACTACTACTTCCTAAGACTCTCATGCAAGGAATCGTGCTATGCACATGGCTGTGAGAGTTCAACTGCAATAGAGCTTCTAGCAGTCACAATGGCACATCATTGATTTGCAAAAATACTAATAGCCCAGGTCAGTAAGGAACACAGCCACTCCTCAGGGAGCCTCTTGGTCTAGAGATAATTCCACCTTTTAGACCTCCACAAGAACAAAATACAAGAGGACTGCTTTCTGAGGAGTGCTTTAGGAGAAGCAAAGACCTGACTCACATCTTCCCAGAAGAAATCTATAGGTCTGTCACACAGTCACAATGAACAAAATTTACATGCTTCCTCATTTCATATTTTACCCTCGTTTACTTTTCTAGCCCCATTCTGCTGACAAACCCAAGTATCTCAAAATAGCACAGCTCCATGGTACAGAGAAAGACAAACTCATGTCCTTGAAAGAAACGTAGGTCAAATTTGTTTAAATAACATACAACTACATATAACATACAGATCATCCTCTGGTGGATATTATTTGTATTATTATTTGCAATTAGTGCAAGAGCCCAGTTTGGCAGGAAGCAGGAACAAGGAAGGGTGTAACTACAGCAAAGGTATCAACAAAGAGAGCTTAACCCTTAGCAACGAAACAGAGTCCACTCCCAGGTTAAACATACAGCGAGAGAATTAAGATCAATGTATTAGTCTATGTGAAGACTAATGGAAATGTTAATTACTGTAAGCATAACATTTTTTTCTCCTACTGAGAATATTAATTTTTCTTTGCTATTTACTATCCACTCAAAACTCAAATTAAGGACAGGCACATCCCTACAAACAGTCAGTGACCCTTCCACATATTTTAAATAATTTCAATATGTGTCACTATTATTATTAAAAGACTGAAGCACAAATTTCAACACTTTCAAACTTTCCTGCAGGTATTAGGACTAAGATGTAAGTTAGATTTTGAGAAACATGATGTCAAGATGCTTATTATTTTCCATTTTTTTGCTTCCCTCTACGATTTAACCCACCACTGCAGTAAGGACTTGCAGAAGTTTAACTAATAACTTGATGTCAGTTTTTGCCAAGTATTAGGCTTTATTTACAATTGCCTTCAATTATATTTTTAACAGGTTAGGTTTAAATATATATTTAAAATAGATTATAAACTTCTCTAGCCTGCCAAGTAACTTCTACTAGTCAAATCCTGTCTGAAGCAACTTAACATGACCTATATTTAAAGCAGATACTTGAAAACGATTGCTCTATTTTTGTGGGAGAAGATAAGATTCTCCCATAGCATCATTCTCAAGTATTCAGCATGTCTCCTCCCCCTTCAAAGGTTAATTTCTGGACTGGTACACTATACCACACCTTCTGAGAAACACAAAGTTATTTAAGTCTCCAGTTACAACATAAAAGTCATCTTTAACAAAAATCTGTATATTTACAGTTAATTTTCTTCCTTCGCTACTAAAATGTATATCCACAGCCTTGAATATATTATTTGTGGGTTGTTTTTCCCTTTAATCTTAAATTCAGACTAAATTAGTACTTTCAAAAAACCCAGAGAGACTTCTCATTAGTGGAAAATCTGCCATGCTTATGAGCTTGAAGGCAAAATTCAGGAAGGGAGATATCTAGTCTCCTTTTCATTTTGTATGCTGGTAACACATGACAAAAACAAGTTCTCTGCATCAAGAGTTCTAAAGTTGTGGCTTTTTAAATATAGTTTGTTGCATAAGTCAGCAAAATGCAATACTCTTCTTTCCTTCCACTGAAGAAATTATATTCTTAAAATATGAAGCATGAGTAGCTGCTGTTTGTTGGTAAGGCGCAGTAAGAGATGGTAAGGAATTCACCTGAGAGAGATGGTAAGGATATGTATTCTGTCCTCAAACAGTCAGAAGTTTGTATTATCTTTTTACTGAACGCCTTGGAGTTTTTTTTCCCTTTCTCCTTCAGAAACTAAGTTCTGTAAAAACCCAATTCACCCATTTTTTTCCACAGCCTGCATAGCTCCTCTCGGCATGCTACTGGCAGTCTCTGGGCAGGGGGCTGCGGGTGCAGCTCACACCCTACTCTGCTGCGGGGTGGGGACAGGGGACGTGGCAGCCCTGCAGTGCCACAGCTACAGCTTCCCAAACTGAGGAAGCACGTTCTCAAGCAAACAGGCTTCGAGGAGGGGCTGTGCAGCAACACAGCAATCCCTTCCCACAGGCAACGTCCTGGCGGGACTGCATATGGTACCCTCACCATCCTCATAGAATAAGAGCTGCCCGCAGCACTCAAGCCAATAAAATAAAACTGTACTTTTCCTTGTGGAGAATCCTGATTTCTGTTTCCTATGACTCATCTGTAAAACCCAAACCTCCCATGCAAAACCAGACGACAGAAAGTAGAGGGAAATTATTACTGGAGAAGCAAAATGTCATCTCCAGACATGCTGACACACCAACATCCGAGCTTGATCCATCAAGGCAACGAAAGTACTTAAAAGGAAGAAAAAAAAACTTCCTCAAACTTCCCATGGGAGCCAGCACCCTGCCAGAGTAGCTGCCAACATCCTAAAAAGCAGTTGCAGATACCAGAATTCTTTTTATCGAAAGACAGTCCTGAGGCACTGACCAAACTATGAAAGTATTTGGAAAAACAAACTTCAAAGCAGAAGAGAAGCTCCATATGCAGGACCTGTCTGAGAGCCAAGGACTTCACCATTCTGCAAGTGCCCAAACCAGGCAGGCTCACAGGGAGGCAGCAATTTATGCTGGCCACAGGGTTAAATACCTTGTTGAAAGAGCTGCTTCCCCACTAGAGTTTTAGTCCCCTTCTGTTGACTGTTCCTTTTCTTAGGCTTTCAGTAAATAGAAATAAAACAAAATAAACAAAGGTATTGACTGTGTTGAAAGAATTTATTTACATGCACTCAATTAAAAAATAAAAACCCATAGTCACTGTCAAGTAAACTTTACAGAGATTCCATATGGTGTCTTAACAGCTAGCCTTTAAATTTCCTTTCAGTTTGGTTTATTCAGGGTAATTCAAAGATAAATAGCTGAGACATCCAGAGGAGACCGACCTTCAGGCTTCCCGCAGTTGGTCACAGATGTCCCAACGTACTGGAAGGTCTGTGCTTGCCCAGTCATTGGGTTCTCATGTACTAACTACACCAGTCTTAAGAGGTTAAAAAAAAGCAGCTGTTCAGGCGCACTTGCTACCTTCTGTTCCTGAGGTGACCTAAGGGCTAACCAATGTAATTACCATCGCTAGGGACCCAAATTATGCCTTTTCCCTTCAGTGTGAGGCTGCAGGACCACAGCTGGATTGTGACACACCCCTTACAACATAGGTGAATCCAGCTGTGCTGCCATCCTCCATCTCTGCACTATAGGCACTCCCCGGCCGCTGCATTTACAACCCCTTTGTGCTGCTCTGGGCACTTTCCATAGCACAGAGGAGGAAGGCAGACCTCAACCACTGCAACCTATTCCTCTGGCAAAAGATAATAAAGTATCCCAACTTGCATTCCCTTTGTTTGTACAGAAGTAAACTGCCCAGTTTTAGTCAACAGCACTACAGATAATATTTACAGAGACAAAAATACAGCTCACAATCTAGCACAGGTCATTTTTCCATTCTGCATTTTTTCTGACAAAGCAAAGCACTGAAGCCTTTTCAGAGAAAAACAACATCACTCCATTTTAGAACAGTCTAACAGAAAAGTCTACCAAAACCAGTTCTCCTTTTCTCTCCAGTACGAACTTTTAAATCATTTTACAACCATGACCATTTACATAAACAAAGAAGGGAAAAATAAAAACATGTGTGGAGTAATAAATACTGTAAGGAAAATACTTCTCCTCTCTTTTCTATGAATCCATCCCCAAACATAAAACAAGAGGGAAACAATGACAATTCCCAATAAAACTTTGAGCGATCAGTCATATTTGGCTTGGAAGTCAACCGGTCACCCTACCCAATAGGTCTCCCAAATAAAAACTCTCATTGATATAATTATCCACCAGAGACAACATAGTATGCTTTCAGCCAGCAGTGGAACATTTTTGGAGTTTTAACACTGTTATTTTTCTACACTATTTAAAAATTAAAACGTACAAAATGCCAGCAGTCTCAAAGTCTGGGACTATCACAGTAAAGTGCTCCATATCATGAAGTGTCGGAGGGGCTGATAGATGTTTTCTGAAGGATGTTCTGAAGTTTCTCAGGTGGGGGGGTTACTGCCTTGATGCAGCCTGTGGGTCACCATGTGCCAGTACTTGGTCCACTTTTATCAAAACAGCAATTTTAGATATTTATATTAGACGGGGACACTGATCAAACATTCTTCTCTAAGACAGTACTGAAACTATGCTTCCATTAACATCTCATTGCAAGTATTTCCTCCAATATTTGCGTGCCCATTTCTTTAAAAGCTCAAGTTGGGAGTCAAATGTTTTCTTGGTTTAGTGTTAAACTAGTCAGGAACTATAATTTGGAGACAACTAAAAATTTACAGCTATGTTTAATTTGAAAGCAGCTCACCAAGCACTTGTAGACCCTAATATAATTTTGCAGTCAGTGAATTGTTTTGCAGTTAGAGAGGAAAAAATGGCTTTGGCTTTAAGACTTTGGTTTGGTTTTTAAATTCTCCAAACTCCAGCTGGTTTCCATAGTAGTTTTCTATGGTGACAGAAGAAGAGAGTTTTGTCTTTGCTCTGGAGATGGTCTTTGTTCCGAGTTTGAACTCATCTCTCTACAAGCTGAAGCTGGTAGAAGTTAAAACATCAGGCTCCCTGTATGTCTTAAACTACCTGGTTGCTGCTAGCCTGTATTGCAGTTCTCATTACGTAAAAATTTCTATATGTATTTTGGTATTGGCACTAAGATTCATGACGGCTGCTTGCTGTAGCTCAAGTGCTTTTTAAAGCACCCCTCGAACATCTTTATAGCTTATAATTCCTCTTGCACAAATGTTATATTCTAATTAAGTGGAAAAAAACTTCCTCTTCTGATGAAATGCGATTCACTCTCCTATATGCCTACCTCCTCATTTCTAAATAAAGCGGATTTTTGTTAACAGTTCAGTTTCATATTTCAGCTGAAGTTCCTCTAGGACCTTCACCCTATGCACAATTCGTAACCAACCACATAACACCAAGGGCAGAGCTGTGAAGAGCCTAACGGGCAAAGCACGCTGCAGCCTGACCCGCTGGCGGGCACCCACAGGAGGCTTGAAGCCCATCAGAGCCCAGGTATCTGTGTTAAATGAAGACGAGTTGAAACACAAAAAAATAAAATGTAAAACCACAAAGTTATCAGGTTTTTTTGTTTTAACTGTCTGTCATATGCAAAAAAACCCATTCTAAATAAAAGTAATCGTCTTCATTTTTTACACAATGGATACTAAAAAAGGCATAGAACAGGACCACCGAGCATTACAGCACTCTTGCCTTAAATATGTGATGCAAGATAATAACAACAACAAAGGTTAACCTATACTACCGACAGGCATTTTTCCTTGCCTTCTAGCAGCAACTAATTACATCGGTGTGGATTAGTACATATTAGATGTACACACAGTGTGACTTCAACTAGTTCATGAACGATAACATTTGCTAGGTGATAAGCAGTGTGGGGCAATGCCCATTTGTCAACATCCACTAACCTGCACTCAGCACCACCTTCCTCCTCAGCCACCCGTAAATGACGGCCCTCTGGAATGACCCATGATTAGCTGATCTGAAGCACAACATAATTTATCTTTTCTTAAACAAACCAGTCACTTGTGATGAGCCAATTCAACTGCTTAAATTTTCCTAATGTGAGGGCACAAAAAAGGAGAAGTTCCAACACTCAGCCCTCTCACAGCAGCTTTCTCAAATCCTGTCTGGTCTGATGCAACACAAAATAGGAATTGCAGCAGTCTTTACTCAGATGTGTTTTGTCTGCTTTCATGGAAGGATTCAATCACATTCAATCACTTACCTGCACTACAAAATTCAGATTTTTTTTTTCTGAGATAGGCTGATTTGAAAAGTCTCCAGATTGCATGGATTCATAGAGGGTACACACAATTATTTTTATTTCTACATTCATTTTCCTATTTTTGAAAAAAACAAAACCAAATCAAAACCCAACAGGTATTATAATACAGAAAGAATGCTTAAAAAACATGTAAGTATGGTCATTTTTAAACACACCTATAGACCACTATATCTAGAAAATAAAGGAGAGGACACTTACAGAATTGTAGACTGAGGCTCAAAAAGGCTAACAGGGCTGCCAAAGCCAGCAAGAACAGAAAACGGTTTCGGAAAAGCATTATTATTCGTTGTGCTTTCTCTTCATGGTTTCATCTTCATATATCAATGGTTCCTGCAAACAACAAAACATTGGCAAATGTATTTCAGATGTGGAAGCAGCAGCTATAGCAAAGAAAAATCAAATACCCTTCTGACAGCGTAAGTTATTTCTTCAAGGCAAGCGCATGAGGAAATTCAAATAGGCAACAACAGCATCAATAAATTATCTTCATCCTAGTTATGAGATCAACTATATTTTCACAAGAACTTTCAAGTAAATTAAAAAAAAATTGCCAGTTCCCACAAAATTAAGGTTTCTCCTTCGAACACAGGGTTAATGCTCGTGTCATAACACAGCGAATAGTTCTTTAACAATAAAGTCTCTTGTCCCTGTGCAAAGCAAATCACAACAAGAACATTATTACTTAAGGGCTCTCAAGAGCAATTTGGTAAATCATCCCAGAAACAAAAATAATCCTGCAATACATTTAAAAGGTACACACACACACATACACTTTTAAACACAGGTTAAAAATTAGTTTCTCTAGCTGGTAGCCCTTTCACTGATACAAAGTTCACAATTCTTACTTAAGAGAATAAAGAGGGAAAAAAAAGTTACCAATACTACTGCACAGAGAATGGAAAAGTAGACTGATTTAAGATTAACACCTGGAATAATTCTGTGTAACAGTATTTTTAAACAACGGTTTGAGGAGGATCAGAACAATATATTTCAAATCAACAGCATTTAGTAAAACTTCTAAACTACTTGTAAAAGTTTAAAAAAAAAAAAGAAAAAAAACAACACCCCAGCCCTCTCCTGAAAAGGAACAAACACAAAGCATGCACCGTCAGTAAAAACACACTTCTACTTGCAAAATGACGTCCCAAAGTGCACAGAATTTGCTGAAGCACCCCGTTTTCACAGATGTCCGGTTTCCATTGGAAAATGGCTCTATGTAAGGGATGGGGGGTCTTCTCCCACACACCTTTTTTTTTTAAACAACCAGCTGCTCTTATGTGCAAGAGATGCCTTTCCCTAGCACTGACAGCATGTTGCAGGAAATTGGTTAGTCTTGAAAGAAATCATCTGAGATTCCCAGATCCTTTGAACTGAGCTCTGTTTATGACAGCACATCCAAACATGGTGACAGAAAATAACTTTTTTCCCCAATAATGTTTCTTTTTTGCCCCAGCACTTATTTGCTCACAGAAGGAGATCTCTCTTGCTTCTTTCCTGCTTTTGAGAATGAAAAGGTTTATAATGACATGGAATTAATACATACCTGTTCATCAAAACTCTTCTGCACTCCAAAAAGTAACCATCCTAGGAAGATTTTAATCTCTCTCTCTGAGCACTGATAAACCAAGTAAAATTACAATATTAAAAATCAGATTTTTTTCTTCCCCAATTATTTTCTCATTACTACTTGAAAAATGTCTCATGAATCTCTGATTTTTTTATTTTACCCATTGGGTTCAGTCTTAACAAGAGTTGTGGGATCTACATATTAGTCCAAGGTGACTTCTATAGTACAAAGCAATGGGACCCTGAGTGACAGTGGTGATGTTCCAGAAATGAAGGCAGCAGGGCTTGCAGTAAGTTAAATGTATTATGCATGTACATTTTGCAGGATTGAGGTCTTTCCATCTCATTTTACTTGGAGAGCTACGTCTACAGCATTTGGAAACTGTGGGAAAATGGAAAGAAGTAGAGATTCTGAGAACCAAGAAACTGGAGCTATTACAGCATTTTTCCAAAATGCCAACAGCACCATAAATGGCATGTGCAAGCAGTAATAAAAATAAAGGTTTTTTTAAAAAAGAGAGAGAGACAGAAGGAACAATTTTAACAGTCTCCGCTTCACAAACCCATAGCTCATCCTGGAACATTTTAGTGAAAGGTATGCAGAAACTAAACTGAACTGAATCACTGAAACTAAACAAAGCTGTGAAGGATAGAAGGCGTAAGGACTAGCGTATACAAAACACCAGGGGAGATTAAAGCAGTTAAACCAAACAGATGGAAGAACAGAAGGAGAACCACAGGAAAAACCAAAATTAGACTTCACAGGGAGGAGAAGGTAAAATCTATTAAAAAGCTCTCAGGAACAAGAGGTCTTGGGCACAGTCTACACTCATTAATACCACTGCTGCATGAAAAATGTTGCCACAAAAGGAAAATTACAAGACTGGAAAAAAGGAGATCAGACACACCTTATATTAGCAAAATGTTTCAGAGAAAAAGCTTAATTAGCTTTAAACCTTAATTGCAAGACCAGACATTTTAAAGCATTTCGTTTTAGCAATATTCAAGATATTATAAACAAAGTGGATTTTTCTTTTAAAGATACTTTGGCTTGCTAATAAATTTAAAGTTGCTGTGTTACAGCTGCTGAGGAATAGGAACAGCTCCTGCTGAGTGGCTGTTAAATGGGGGCCTGTCCGTACAGTTTGTCATCAGCTCCTACTTTGTATCAAGCCGCCAGGAACGAGGCGAACGTACGTACAGCTGAGTGCTGGAGCCCCTGCCCCTCGGTGCTGGCCCACAAGGCAGTCCCAGGGAAAAGGAGCCCTTGGGCAGCACATCAGAGATGAAGGCAGTACAGTAAGCACTGTGAACACTCACTGAAGTGAGCATTCGTAAGCTAAGGATTATAACACTGAGCCGGGCGGGGGGGGGGGGGGACGGACACAAAAAGCTAACCAACCTTATCTCCCCACAAAACTATTTTTACATGTGGATAGATCAAAAAACCAAACTACACAGCAAAACACATTTTGGGTCTCCAGAATACATAGCAAGAGGCGGCAGCGCTGCAGAGCATCTGCTGCTAACATGACATTTAGAGAATATTGATCGCCACCGTTGCCCCTGCGCACAGGCCAAAGTGCGGGTCATGCCCCAGCCTCGCCAGCTCCACGCTGCAAGCTCCCAGTACTCACAGGCCAGCTCTATCCACCAGTGACAACACCGCCTCAGTGGTCTCCAGGTATGAGCCTTGGTTCTTTGCTTCGGAGATAAGTAAGTGTTTATTGCTTTTAAAGGTGAGTAAGCACCGTACCGCTGCAGAAGAGGCGGAACTCGGCCCTGGGAGCAGCGGTGTGCTGGCAGCAGCTTCTGATGCGTGCCAGAAAAGCGGTGATTTACACTCATCCCCGAGAACACGCCTTGTGCTCAAGACCAAAATGGCCTCAAGCTGTGCCAGGAGAGGTTTAGATTGGATATTAGAAAAAATTTTGTCACTGAAAGGGCTGTCAAGCACTGGAACAGGCTGCCCAGGGAAGTGGTTGAGCCACCATCCCTGGAGGTATTTAAAAGATGTGTAGACATGGTGTTCAAGGGACATGGTTTCATGGTGGACTTGGCAGCGTTAGATTTATGGTTGGAATCAATGATCTTAAGACCTTTAAAGCTCTTTTCCAACCTAAATGATTCTATGATTCTCTAAATGCAGGACTTCATAAAAGACAACCTACAGAACCCCAAATATTTTGGCAACACTAATTATAAGCGTGACACACATAAGCAGTCCAGATATTCTGAAGGACAGGTGCTAATAAAGCTTCCTACACCCAAATGAAGTGAATTAAAATGCTACCTCTGAGCCACCTTCTGCAGCATACCTACCTACCCACAGAATTAATCTTTTCCTTTTAAACATGATCCAAAAGTCTCAACTCATCAAAACAAGCCAGAATGACTCACAGCATTTAGAGCACCCTCAGCTCTTACCGACTCACAAGATGGTGCCAACCCGTGCTCGTGGGTGCATGGTCACACACAGTAAAAACAATCTTACAAATGCAGGTCAGCCCAGGGAGTCAGGAGACTAGCCAAGCATCTGCTAGGTTCTTGGAAAAATTTGTTCAAGACAGATTCCATTTCACTGGGAAAGTTAGAAACTACCTAGAAATGGTGGGAGCATGGCAGGTCTGCCGAGAGCCCAGGCTGAGCACACAGCTCCAGCAGACCCGCTGGCACAACCAACCTGCTTTTTGTTCAGCACTAGCTGGGTATTGCCAGTGGGTGCTCCACATGTAACCTCCCCCCAGCACCCTCTCCTCCTGTGCAAAATAAAGAGAAGACACTTTTTGAAGGGTTGAGTATCTAAACTATTTTGTTTTATTATTTTAAGTCAGGCACTGAAAATAACTTGACATCAACACTCTCAAAGTGCTTGTGAGGTTATACATGACACTAACCCACCACTGCCAAACTTAGGTGCCAATCGACTGATACTGTTACAGCCTGTAAGTCACCCACATCCATCTAGAATACAAACCTACCATCTAGCATGAAGCATAAGCACATTACTACGCTGACTCACCATGACAGCTTAAATGAATTTACTTGATTAAAATAGCATGTCTCCATAAATAATCAATAGTACTCTTCAAAGTCAGCCTCAATCAAATGACTGTGTTTATCTGATGCAGTACATCAAAACGACATTGTCTACTGAAATACAAGCAAGCAAAAGCAGTCACAGTGAAACAGCAAAGAGAAATGGTGACTTTGCCCAGAAAGGAAGGTAGCCTTAAGTCTTTATGTAACTATATGCCAAAGACTGATAGAGGTATATTCTGTGGCAAGCTTGTAGAGCCTAGGAGGGAGACCAAAAAGCCTACAACTAAGGCTGATTTGGAGTAAGGTTCATAGATTGTTTTAGGAAAAGTCACAGAAGAACACAGGGACCCGCTTACTAGTCTGATGTCTCTATGCTGCAGAAGAGCATTTTTAATTGTATCAGCTTTTTGATGCATTTTTTTATCTTCCATCTACATCTGCAGGCTTATTTCCTGACAAAACCTGTTTTGGAAACATCTGAAATGAAGGCGACAGCTCCTGATACAATTATAATGGCGACTTCTGCCTTCGTGATGCTCCATTGATTATTCCCAGGCCATTTGGCAGCAGACTACCAGGCAGTACATTTTGCATCTACTGAAACCCACAAGTCCAGCGTCCAGACATTCTCTGAAGAAAGTCATACTCCTGAATTCGAAATTGCAGAAAATAGTTGTGTCAGCAAGTGGTACACACCAAACCTTTTCTTTGGTGCTTCAAATGATTTGCCTTTTTTCCTGCAGGAATGAAAATCAGTGGCTGGGATCTTGTGGCTACAACCAGATCAGCCAGTGCTGCCAAGACCTATGGCATGCACCAAAACAGAGAGGAGCCAGGATCACTCAGCAGAATCCATTCTCCGGTCAGCACGACCTGCTTAGTTACTCATGCTTGTAATCGTCATGAGGAGAAAACCCTCACAAAATCCCTGCAGCTGGCTGTGATGTCAGCAATTTAAACTGGACATATGATTCCTGCAACACTGAAGTTGCATTTTGCACAGCATCACGAAGTAACAAAGCTAGCATCTGCGACACTGTAAAATATTAATTCTTCATTTTCCCATCAAAAAGAAACAAGTATTCCATTTGTTTTAAAAAGCATTTATGAGAAATAGGTCGCATCACGTGGCATAAAAAACTGCATTTCTAAAAACGTAAAACCAGCTCATCATTGAAAAAACTTAAAACCTGCTCAGTAATGTTACTCATGTTAGCCCACCACATGACTTAAGCTGGAATTCAGTAACCACAGGAAACAGAACTTGACTGAAAGTACAAATGGGTCAGCAGCCTCAGAAAAGTTAGAAAGTAAGTTAAGATAAAGCCATAGTGAAAAAAGACAACAGGTACCACTCCATGGTAATAAATCATGGCAACAGCAGGAAGCAGCTCCCATCCAATAGGACATAGCTGCATGTTGGTATGTAAAAACTAATAGCTACTTTCAAGATAATTTTATTTTCAAATTACTTAACATTTTAGCAGCAAGCATCTGATAAAAAATAGCTAAGTTGCTAATGTTTAATGTATTTTACTATTTAGAACATTAAAATATCTCTATCTAAATTTCTCCTTTCTCCTACCCAAGTTTCTTCCTTAACTAGTCAGTTCTGAAGTCCTTGTACTGGCACAACTGGCCTTGAGATGTGCAGAAGCTACTGAAAATGCCACAGCAGTATTGCCCAGTCTGTCAAAGCAACCAACACAAGCTCTCACTTCATTAAAGCCAAGGGATCAAACAGAGCTCTTACTCAAACAATTTTGTCCCTCCCTACAGCACTCATTAATTTCACTGTGCAGCAAATTTACCCCTGGATTTAATAAGTAAAGGTGGAGAGTTGCTTAGCATTCAGAAGGGATGAAGGGACCATTAGCCATACTGAAATTTGACTACACCTTGAAGATAATCTGCTGTTCTCAAAATAAAAGGTCCACTTGATTTTGAGATCTTAACTTTTATATCTCCAGGTGTGCAAGCAGGTAACATGGTCAACATTTTAAACATCTCTTTCTCCTCACCAGCTTTCAGGTTTGAACAGGACTGTCATACAGTTTTATGCTAGAAATTCTGGGAAAGCAATTTTCATCTTACAACCTCAGCTTACATCCTTCGAAGGTCAGTTTCCAGCTGTTAAATTCTGTCCTACTCAAATCATCATTCAGAGGTGCCTTCTTTCAAAAATCAGCAGCTAACAGACACAAGCAGAACAAGTTTTTACATAGTTTAGGTGTGCATCTGACTTTTGCCAGTCCAAGTCCTTTACAATATATTTCTTTTATTTAAATTAGAACCTACAAGTCTATCAAACTCTTAAAATCGGGCAATAAACACAGTCATGTAGAGACATCCATATTCAAGTTATATTTAGTGCATGAATGTTGTAGTTAAGGTAATGTAATGTTATAACATTATAACTCTCCTTTATGGGCTTCCCAGCATTGGAACTTGACTTATTTTGCAGCCAGACATCTCCTGGTTTCTGGAATTTCCTTAGACTTATATCAGTTTTCTGATAAAATTATGCCCATGTTTTCTTGAACAAAGATAACTGAGGGGAAAAAAAAGTGTAGGAACTGTTAAAAAGCATTATAAGATCATGAAGTATTTGATTATTTTATCTTTTTCACACTTCCACAGAATATCACTTAGGTGTATCGGCTCACCTCCCCTCTAATCTGACCGCTAATCACCTTGCAGGGAACCACTTCTAAAACCAAATCCTTCTGACAATTCAAACAAGAATTTTTGGAAGAAGTACCATAATTGTGACCTGTAAATATACTTTTTATTCATTAACATTTCAAAATCCCACTTAAAAACACTGTAACACCAAAACAGTATGTTTTTAAGACTCAGCACAATAATTTTTGACGTAGTCTATTTATAAAGACCATCAACATCAAGTGTTCCCATCAGCCAGGACACAGGACATGCCACTGCCTGGAGGAACTTACAAGGGTCTAAATGAGCTCTGACTCCACACCAAGAGGAGAAGCAGGATTGCACACAGAAACAATTACAGAATGTTTATTGCCACCTGTCTGTAGCCTCCTTTATGTTCTACACTGTGCCAGATTTAGACATCTGTTTAGATCAGAGGGCAAAGTGATGGTCAGCATCAAAACCCATGCTTGACAGCATGTCAGTTCGTGTGTTTCAAAAAACCAAACAAATAAACCCAAGCAAACACCACAACACAAAAAAAACCCCTACAAACCCTACATATTTGATACATACAACATATCCCTATACCAAAGGTATGTATCACACACACAGTGTGTTCTGTTTCCTTGGTTATTTACCAAAAAAGCTGTAGGTGTGCAAATTGGAAGCAGGGGTTAATCTCTTTTGATCAGCAAAATGTGTTTTTTTTTTAAGTCTGTATTTATGTCACTGCTTGCAAGCACCAAATATGGCCAAAGGTCTAATTTTGCCATTACTGGTTGCATCCAGCATAGGATCCATAGGACTGCATTTGTAGGATGCATCCAGGAGAGGGATGGCAGCCGCTGCCGTGATGCCACACCCATGTACCTGGGTTATCCTGCTGGGCTTGTTTCTAAACTAGTATGCTACCAAGCAAGCCACCAAAACATGGGATGAAAACAAGCTACAGTAGATTCCCATTGGGTTTTCCTGCCTCAGAGTTTACAGAGATCAGGGGCTAACCCCAAATATGGCCTCATTACAGGTCTTGTTACAATCAGTTTACACCATTCCTGGTATTTTTTAAGTTGTCATGGATGTATAATCAGTTCCTACAAACATGAGAGCAAAGCCTGGGCCTTCACACCCCCTTGGGTTTCACACCTATGCACTTCCATAGGAACAAAAATCTAAACTCAACAGGCAGTACTTTTCAGGTTTTCTGATTATGAACACACAACAAAGATTTGTTATACTCCTATTAGGTAAAAGAAAGAACATAAAAGCTACCAAATAAAGGAAAAAGCATCATTGAAAGCTGATTAATGGCATACCCTTCTGTAACAAACAAAAAAAAAAGTTTGGAAACAAACTGGAGTACTTGAACAAATATTTTTGTTTTCTGTCTGACAATACAGAGAAACGGCATGTAAATACAAAACTTGACATTTTCTAGGTCAGACACTAGCCTGCCTTTGACCATTGCTTTGAGGACCGGGTTTATACAGAAACATATTTGCAGCAGACTGGTTCTCTGCTATAGATAAAAGATTTTAGAACGTGTCCCTGCCTCTCACTATGATAAGAAAAAAGCCCCATGAAAGCTCTACTACCAATAGCATTAAAAACAAGCACATGTTGCTGCCATGTGCATTTTTGTAACATCTCAAAGAATCAAAGTTTCTCTTGCTGCTCCCTTTCCAAACCTCCTTGAGCTGATCTAGGTGTTCCTGCTCCGGCAGGGAGATTGGATGAGATGACCTTTCCAGGTCCCTTCCAATCCCTAACATTCTGTGATTCTGAGAGTCCTTTCCCTCACCTCAGCCCATGAGGACCATTCATTTTATACTACACCTGCTAAAAACCTACTCCAATGAATCAAAAAGCNTATTCATTTTATACTACACCTACTCCAATGAATCAAAAAGCTAAAAAAAAAAGTCCCCAGCTCTAAGGAGGTTACACATTTTAGATTACCAAAATGAAGACTGATAAAGACCACCTCACGCACTGAGAAACCCGCAGACCTGCCGCTGCTGCGAGGTCTCTCGGAGCGCAGCAGACACTCTGAAGATGGATGCGGTTTTGAATTTGAAGCTGCATCTGGAACAGAACATGATATAGCATGGGCTGCTTCCTCTCAAACCACAGAGAAGCTTCACTGTTGTGTTAAGTCTATCAATAAAATCCAGTGTACAACAAAATCTGTCAAATTACAAAGCTTTAAACAGCCTTTAAATAACTTTGGATCACAAACCATTCTCCTTTTTAAAAAGTCAGCCTTCATGACATACCCAAATCATACATATTAAGAAGACTACTATACATTCTCTGCTCACTTAATACCTCTTCTTCCATTTTTATATTCTTTTTAGGAATTGTTGAAAGTTTCCATGCTTTGGGCTTTGGTTTTTCAACTATGACGATTTTAGAGGTCTCTTGGTTTACTTTTTTGAACAGCAAATGTATGAGACCATGAAATTTCAGTTCCTTTTGATCCATTTAAACCCTCAGTTCAGGAGATCCCTTCATTCAGAAAAACTTCTCAATTAGTGCTTTGATCTGGCCTCGACTACCTCTTTTGCTTGGAAAGAAGGTCCGCATCCTACAGCTGTATATGTTAGTCTGTAGAAATCTGAAAAAAAAGTCGAAGTCGGTAACAACCCATCAGTCCAGCATATCCCTTTGGAAGCCCTGTGGAAACAAAATCCTAATACCTACGAAAATCTGTCACAAGCCAAACTTTTTATCACCATATTCCTGCTCCTTTTCCTATGCAATGACAGGGCATACTTGCCTCTGAACTGCAGGGAAAGTGAAAACAAAAACAAAGGAAGTGCTTTTACTTCCTTAAAGGAAACTGAGCAACTCCTTTTTTAACATTATTATGAAACTTGAAAGAAACCTTGTGATTTTGATGGCTCCAGGCCAGAACTGAACCTTAACTGGCAGCAAAACCATCCCAGAACATACAGACAATTAAATAATTCTTAAAAAACAGCAGCAGAATGTAATTATTTTAAACTTACAATTTTAAGATAGTATACCATATGCTCGTAATTGTATGACCATAGATCCTAATCACACACAGATCACAGCCAGTGGCTGATCAGATAACATCACAGCTCCAAAAATCACGCAAAGGCAAAGCAGTTAACGTGCTTGATATACTTTTTTTTTTTTAGTTAAGCTTTTACTTTCTACAGTTTTCATTTTGTAAATAAACAAACTCCTACTCTAACACTCCCGTCTGCATGCATTTCCCATAGAGACCTTTGAATACGCCTCTGAACAGGAACCTGGCCCCCTCTGCTCCCATGTCAGGGGCTGTATTCTGCTGCAAATACCTTCTGGCACTAACTCTGAAAGCAAACACTGCAGAGATGCACTCAAAGCTAGTTGCAATCAACCACTGAAGTCAGGCTGAATAACCAGATCAGTGAAGAAAGCTCATAAATGTAGGAAAATGTTTATTTTCACACATCAGGTCAAATTTATCCTATCCAATGTTTGAGATGATATTTTCCTCTGCACCTCTGCCCTTCCACTCAGGTTAGATGGATTTGAGAACAGCACCTGAGCTCCCAAATCTGTCCTTATTATTTTAATTCCGGATGATCTTATACTGGGTCCATTTATAACCTGCCTGCACACGTACATATCCTAATGCTGAAAGGCCACATACCCACAGTTCTCAGGGGTTCACTCAGGTTGATTTGCTTGCAATATTCAAACTGAATGGATTTGGGAAGATAGCAGTTAAGTCCTAAGAGCTCACTAACTTATTTACTCCAGGCTCTTCAGACTACTTGCCATCTCATCTTGTACCAGCTCTTCAGCTGCTCTTCTATCCCTCACCCTCTGGAAAGCTGCTAGGATCTGAATCTACTCGGTTCCCCTGGCACCTCACCCACAACCCCACCTGTAACCATGAGCCAGCCACACCTTCAGCTGACCCTAACACGCAGCATTTTGCCTCTGGTCATTTTGCCGTTACTGAGACTTTTCCATGAGGTAAAACATTATTTAACTGAATTGTCTAAATTATACATGTGAAAAGTGGCAGTGCCACAACCTGACGTTAGAAGTGTTTGTGCAAGAGTGATGGAAGGGCTGGCATTTATTTCATTACCAATTACACTTCTACTCTATCCTTGTGCTCAAGCTATATCCCAAAAATATTTTTTCTCCTGCCTATGGCCTAGCTATGAGATCTGTTCCATCCCACCATCATATGCCTGGTCACCCAACACTTCCATGTTCAACCACCGCTGTACAATCACAAGGATTCAAAATTACTGGGTAGATACATACTTCTGTTTCCTGTTTTCCAAACGGAGAACTTTAGTTCCTCTCCATAGGTTATACTATCATCCACTGCAGTGCCAACAGCTGGCAGCTTGTACTGGAGAGAGGGGGAAAAAAAAGACTAAACAGATTTTATTCAGCAATTTTGTCATCTTCCGGCAATCTAACCCAGAATGGTAATTACACAGATGCATCAGCAGACAGTCAGCATTTTCTGCTGCCCTTTCTTCCCACAGCGCTTCACACAACAGCCAGCTTGCCTGGATAGCTGAATGGGGAATAACACCAGCAACACACTGGGGAAACTGCCGTGCTGCTGGCAAAAGGGCACGCCTGTCTCTCTCCTTGAGCCTCATGGCAGAACACACGCTAACCTCTGGAAACGTCCCACCCTAGGGTTAGACACAGCCTGAACACAAAGGTGCAAGCAGGCCAGTTAATTCTTCAACTGGAAAAATAAACCTAGGCATTAATCTGGCATTAAACACGATGTTCCAGCATTTCATCTGAAAGGCTCATTGCCCACGTTTTTGTTGCTTAGTTCCACAAAGTTGTTTTCATGATTTGTTAGCCCAATAGAAGCTCCTCATGAAGGTACCCAAAAGTCTTCACAGACAGAAACGCAAGCGTGTGTTCAGACTTCTAATTCAGAGCCCGTCAGTAAACCAACACTGTAACCATAGGTGTGAGGAAGACGAACACAGCATGAAAAACATAGAAAAGTGCAAGATCCAGTGTCAGCATTGCTTTGCCTTTTTAAAATAACCATTAACACCAGAGTGTACCAGGTCGTCACAGGCCTGCCTTTTATCAGCAGTGACCATCAGCATGTGGAAACACAGCACATAACTGTGGCATTTGTCACAGCAGACACGGAGACAAAGTTATGGTGTTTATTTTGTTATTTTCACAGGAGAAGCCATGAATCATGTGACAGCTTTCCAGGGGAAACTGACTTAATTCTTGGAACATGAAAAAGTTCAAGGTGGCTACAGAAGCCATGGATGAAACAGCTGGAGAACAGTCACTGCCCAGGACTTCCCAACAGCATTGCTGAACGATGTCTTTACCATGGGGCACAAACAAATAGCCCTAATTATTTCAGCTTCCAAAAATCTGTTATTTTTAAGAAATGTCAGCTATCTAGCTCTTCAATGCCCAGTTTACCTCTCTAATCAGTACAAAACAGCCTCTCAATCTCGCTCTAAACCCTTCGCCTGACATGAGAACCACTTAGTGCACAATCACACACCATCCACCTTTGGAGCAACTGTTCCTATTTCATTATCATCTTGCACAATGAAAATACGCTCCTTTTTGCTGCTTAGGATGAACCATTACATTTATGATTCAGGCATTATCTGAGCACAGCAAAATGACATGTTCTGCTTTTTTTTAGAAATAATCATAAACACCAATTCTCACAGCACACCTTCCCACTCTATTTCTTCACTGAGCAACAAAATACCTCACCCAGCTGTAAGCAGAGACCACCTAATACTTGCAAAAAAACCAAGAACATTAATTTTCAATTCTAACCCAAACCCAATGCCACAAAGCAAGCCACACGGGCAAAGCTCATGTGCTTTTGTGTAGACATAAGTCAAGACTCATGCATCCTCTGCTACAATTCTTAAGACAATAAAATGTCTAAAACTTTCTGCCCTAGATGGTTTGCAAAGCCAAATGCTTGCTTAAGGGGACTCCACTGGGGTTTCACCAAAGTGCAGCCTGATTTTAACAGAACGTGAAGTGTGCCATGGTCTGTATGATATTTCCAGTATCTTTCTGGAAAGCTGCTACATAAACGTTCAGTCATCATCATCCTATATGTAGCTTTACAATCAACTGTTTCCATTCCTATTTCTACTTCTGTATAATTTATACCATACATCGACCTACATTCATTACAGAAGGCATCCTGCAAAACATTTCAAAGCAGGAAAGCACAATCTTTTTATCAGTACTGCAATATGTTAGTACAATTCCAGTAAAACCACAGCCACACTAAAACCCATGCAAGCAGAAATCTTGCAAAGAAATCTATGTTTGAAGCCTCCTCCCAAGCATTTGGCATTTCTTCCCTTTTTGCTACACAATTTAAGTTTTAATTTTCATATATAATTTACCACCCAAGCTAGAGTATTTTTAAATACAGCATTCTCAATGTGAGTCAATGCACAGCTCGCTTACTGACCCTGCTCCCTCTCCCAGCAAGTCAAGATTAAAGGCTCTGTTCAAACACCTCCCCAATGCAATGCACTGCTTGAACAGTTTTGACCCAAATCATGTTGTTTGTCCAACATCTGGACCACTGAGGTTCTTTTTAAGCAAATCTCTCCACACCCTTGAGGCTGCTGTATAGCAGCACGTCTGTGTGTCAGTCAGGCGCTTGCCAGCACAGCTGAGCTCCCAGGCTGTCTGTTTGTGCACTTTATCAGGAACTATCTTGTGCATCTACCAGTAACTCCCAAAACCTTCCTGTACGAGCTATAACAAACTCCATCTCCTTTAACTCTCATCAAACAATTCCTTTAACACCTAAAGCAATAGCTGCATGTTTTGGGTGTGCTTCCCAGTACTCCTTCAGAGAGCACCTGCATCATTTGGTAGAGTCAGATTTGAAGACTCCTTTGTAGCATCCATCATAAATCTAATCAGATCTAAATCATAAGGCATATGTTAGTAAGTGGCTTAACATTTAATTCCTACGCTCGTTTTACATAAGGTTGAGAGGAACACGCATCTAACAGTTTTTTGCATCTAATTGCCAATATTTTATTAGTTAAAAGAGAATAAAACCCTTGGGAAGAGAAAGAGAATATACAAGTAGAACTGACCATAAATCCTACTAAAAGCCATACTTAGGACCACATGAATTCACAGAATCACAGAATTCCTCATTCATCTTTTGGGCAGTAATATACAGATACACTTAAGCTACAAGCTTTTTATAACTAAAAAAAAATTTAAAAAAATAAAAAAAATAATCTGCAACTTCAGCAGAAAAAGCATTCAGAAAATGTCAAAGTCTAGTTTCAAAGGCCTCCTACAAGATTATGAAAATGAACAAAGACCTACATAAGAAACCTCACAGGACACTTATGGCTTCTTTCGTCTAAGGAGGTCAGGAGGGAAGACAATTATGTAAAAATATACACCCTATTGTAAAACCACCAGAGAAAGCAAACTTCATGGGGGACAGCAGGTTGGCACACCCTGCAGCATTGCTTTCTGTGCGTGCTCATTCCAAGATGCCCTCTTTCTAAACTAAAAAAAAAAAGCCCAAAAGACAAACGAGGGCTGTTGGAGAAACACGAGTTCAGCATTAAGAAACTGAAACAATACAACTGAGTGCCTGAAGTGTACCAGAGGTACACCTCTGCTTAGGTACACAGGTACAGACACATGGGTTTAGTCACACCAGCACAGTTTTACAGCTCTGTTGTTGTCAGACCTTCACACGAGAGCCTGCTCTTCCTCAGTCCTCCCTTTTTTGCAGAACAGGGAGCTCATTTAGCATGTAGTGAATCTTATAAAAATTAATGTTTCAGCACTGCTGGGTTTACATAAAATATTTAAGAGACTACAATTAAAAGCCATTAGAGAGAGGAGCATATGTGTTTTAACCATGTGAACTACTTTTAGTTACCTTTTTGAGAAGATTAAAATTAAGCAGCTTTTGCTTTTCATCCCACTCACACCCTCCCACTACAAATTCTGTCTGAGCTAATCCTCCTTCTACAGACGTCAAAACAGGGCATTAGTATTACAGCTACTTACTGCCAAAATGTGTTGG
Organism: Syrrhaptes paradoxus; assembly: GCA_013400615.1. Classification (NCBI taxonomy): domain Eukaryota; kingdom Metazoa; phylum Chordata; class Aves; order Pterocliformes; family Pteroclidae; genus Syrrhaptes; species Syrrhaptes paradoxus. The sequence continues at coordinate 27,783 of VZTO01025239.1, forward strand.
TTTAATATCCCATTACTATTGTAATACTGGCACAATAACTTATTATACGTGACAGCTTTTGCAGTTAGTCAAGGATACAGCCACTTACTCTAGATTTTTCATCCACATGAAACTGTATTTGTAAAATTTGTAAAAGAGAAAATTTAACGTCTGAACTAGATGCTTATCGCAGACTACAATGTCAGACAAAATAAAAGGCTTATAAGGTCACACTCTTTCCACCCTGTCATGTCCATTGTCCCAGCCTTCATGTGAAGTGATCTGTCAGAAATTCAGGTTATAGTCTTTACAAATACATTGCTTAACCCCTTACTTCTTAGCATTTTAAAAAAACACTTTCCCAGATTTTTTTATTATTATTATTTTTTAAGTACAGCATTCTGCATGAAGGCCATGAAGACACTTCTGATGAAAAGTCCACGCTTGTCAAAAGGTTCAGGATTATTCTGCAGGAACCTGCAGCGCTGAAATACACTAAGTCTGTCCAAGGCTCTAAAAATATTTAGGTTAAAGGATACACAACGAAACACTAAAAACAACAGGTACCAAAAAAAAAAGATAAATTCAAGTAAGTTACTCCACTCCAGCCGCAGATGACGAAGTGCCAGTCCCGGGAGCAGCTCCGCAGCAGCCCTGCTCTACCAGCCCGCCGGGGCCGGCCAGCACCGGGTCTGTCACCGCAGAGGCCCCGGGGCCCGCCGGCCCCCCCGGCTCTCCCCCCGTCCCGCGGTCCCCACGCCAGGGCTGCACCACGGCGTCTCTCGCACCCGTCGGACCGAGCCCAGGAGTCCCGATCGGGTGTCCGGTTGCGGGGACCGACCCGGAGGCAAAGTTTATCCCGCCGGGGCCTGCCGGGGACGACGGGGCTGGGCGCAGGGGCAGCCCGCCACCGGCCGTGCCCCCCGCCGCCCGGCCGGTCCCGCCGCT